>JANTPZ010092920.1:0-14535 GCA_025593235.1 Vachellia pachyceras
GAAGATTCCTGCTTGATGATAATCTTGGGACATGGACATAGAATTGAGAAAATCGGACTTATTGTCGAAGGTGAAAAGGAATGGTGGGTCTTGGACTTTGAGTGAGAGCTTATTGTTGCAAGTGGCGGTGCTGCTATTCCCATCCTGAAATCTCGTTCTTCGTCATAATTGTCGCCTTCGTCATCAGCTTCTTTATTTCCTTCGGCAGCATCACTTCAACTGTCCAATTAGCTGAATTCAACAAGGATCACTGCCAGATTAACCAAATATAACAACTTAGAAACATCCATGGAGTGATTGGAAGTCAATTACAGCACGACACACATGATAGACTAAAAACTAGAGAAAGAAATAGGAAAAGAGAGAGCCAGTGAACTGGTCCCCGCCCCCTCCCCAGCCCCCTCATATCTAAACATCAAATTTTCCTTTCTGCATTTTCAGTTTTGTTCTTCATGTATACACGCACATAAATATAATAAACCATATATATGTACCTCTGGGAATTGCATAATATGAAAGGATGTGGAGTTCTCAGACATCATTTTCTCTTTCTGTGGCAATTGAAAGCTTCTTCAACTCCTCTCTCTCTCTCTTCGCTCTGCTCCTCTCGTCTCTTTCTCTCCTTTTCTTTATCGTCTTTGGGTTGCTCTCTGAGTAGGAGTTCTTGCAATCTCCTTGTGGCACAAGAGAGAAGCAACTTTCATGTAAGCATGAATTATTAAAAATGGAGGCTTTTTTTGGGGGGGGGGGGAGATGTGCTGATATGATATCTGTCTCAAAATATAGCAAGAGAGGCAAAAGGAGCGGTCGCTGTTTCTCCCTCCTCAGTCTTCACCCTCCTTTTTTAATTTTTCCCCACCAATAATGCCTTTATTTTAATATCTTTATTTATCTGCTCAAAAAAATATATATTCTCCCGTTTGACAAAAAAGATACAAAAACCATACGCAGAAGAAAATACTCATGCTTTGGAAAGACGACAATACCCCTGTAATTACGATTCGAAAGGGATTCAAACTGACGTTTTCGGCAAAAATATAATTGCAATGAAATCACGGAACTTTACAGTCAAGTCTCAAATAGAAGAATTATTGAATAAAAGATCTTAAAGATTCATAAAATTTCTATAAGATCTCAAGAGTAGCTGCTGAAATTATTAATAAAGAATGGTAAGGTTGTTTATAACAACCTCAGCAACTACTCTTGAGAACTTATAGTAATTCTGTGAATCTTTAAAATCTTTTATTCAATAATTCCTGTATTTAGAATCTAATTGTAAATTTTTCAAAATTTAAAATGGCTCAACATTTGTTTAATCAATTTGGTGGTGGGAAATGACGGAAATGCCGTCACCAAAGTATTGGTTTTTACTGTCATTTGAATACGTTGTTTGGGAACAAGCGCAAACAACGGGATAATATGCCGGGGGGGGGGGAATAAGATAAGGGGTCAGTACAAAGTCATCTCAATGATCCAAACTGCCACCATCTTTTGGTGCTGTGGAATGACGATAGTGCCCCAAGATAATGATTCACGATGGAAAAGGTTGGTAAGGGTATATCAGGCATGTGACGATAAATAAATTCATTAAATCAGCCAACCCAAGTAAGATGAGAGCTGGGAGGGATAGATGGCACGTGCCAAAGGATGGGCAAAACAGACCGGTTAGGTTATGCAATATTGCAATGGGAGATACACACACAAAAATATGTGGCCCTGAAAACCACCCATAACTGCTTTGAGCTTTGGCACTGGCATACCTTTGGCATATTCATTTTCCCTTTTCATGCAGCCTTTGGTTTTTACAGGTGTTTTTCTGGTCTCCCCCATTTTTACTTGCATTTAATGTATATTGGCTATTGCATTGAATATTGTTTTTACTTGATTACTTTTAATAATTTCTGTCGACTGAAATTAATTTTTATATATAAACTTTTAATTTGTCCTGGCAAGAAGGGGAACCATTTTTACAAAACCACATGCAGGCTTAATATGTGTATAATGCGACTTATTAAGAAGTTGCTCCGCAAAATTGGTGATTACTATATTTTGCATTAATTCACATCCCACCAACGTCGACCGAGCTTTAATTTCGTCTCTAATTTATCCATGGCAGTTTCAGTTAACTCTCCTCTTGCCCTTTGTCTCTTTGTGTTCGTCCGTCCAATGTAATTAGCTGTGTCCGTACCAGTATTAAATTATGCAAACGTCACGTTTGACATTTGCCAGTGTTATTTTTTTTTAATTACAAGGGCAAGCAAAGCTTGAAAAAGAAGAGGAAAGGAAAAACTAGTTCAGATTGGGATTGACATCCCGAACAAAAGATTGATCAAACATAAGGCATTCCATACAACTAAGAGGGGCATGAGGAATCAACTCTATCTGCGAACCTTGAGACGAGTTCCCTTGACCAGAATGTCAGCACACGTCAAACACTCCCTCGGCACATGGTGTAGCTCGACATTCCACCCACCATAGAGAAGGTGTCGAGTGGCTTCAACTAACTGCCGCAGCTGGTGAGTGGGACCACGATCTCTGAGCAAAACGTTGACAGCTTCAAGGGAATTTGAATAAATCTGGATATCCGTAAACTGCAAGGATCGACAGACCTCGAATTATTCGGATAAGCAAACTGTACTCCTGATGATTTCATGAGTAGCCCCCCTCCTATTTCAATTTCATTAACGAAACATTTTCCATTAATTATATTTATAGATATCTATATATCAATAAAGTAAAACTACTATAGTTTAATTTGTCAGCCCGTTGTTACAGCTTATTAGTCCCTTTGTATTGTTACTTTCTTTTCATTTTTTAACCAATGTTGAAGAAAGAAATTCCTTTTCAAGGGTAGTCCGTGATACATATGTGTATGTGCGCCCACACGTATGCTACTTTATAGTATTAAAGGTAGATTTAAATTCCAGATTCTAAGTCTGGATCATATAGGCTGTGAAATTCTTTTTAATATTCTAAGCTATTTAAGGTTCGCACATGTGCTATACATATTTTGCCATGTGTGAAAAAAGGTGGTGTATGTTTGATTGATGTTGCCACGAAATAAGAACAATTAGATATCCATGCTTGAACTCATCTATCAGATTAGTTGCTGAAGCTGAACTCTCTCTCTCTCGATTCCTACGAAAATGAACGGTCATAAGGAATTTGAACTCCATGTACATACATGCACACAATCGAAGCTATAGATATTTAGCTAACATGTTAATACTCGAATTTAGTTTAAACAGTTCACATTTAATGGAGAACTTTACATCTTGCCATTAAATCACTCTTATTGTTAGCATTTCAAATGTTGCCATAATAATCAACCAAAACCTACCAATCCCTTAATTAGACTAATTAACTAAGCTTCATGTAATGTCTTGAAGATAAATTATCAGGGTCACTAATTATATATATATGGCTACATTTGTGAATATGTTCTACCCATATTATTTAATTTATATGACTCCGCGCCATGAATACGACTTCTTGATTAATTTTGCAACAAGCTTTTGTTGAAATATGTAAAATCGTATGCCGGAAAAAGGAGTACACACACAGAGGTAGTTACGTGCACAAATAACCTTAAATATAAGGGTAATAAGAGTCTAGAAGGAATAGATACGTCATCGCTGGGTTTAAATATATAATATAAATAATTAATAATGTCCTGCCCCCCGTCGGTTACTGGCATGCATATATATAATTCCATCTCCAAGGTCCAATAATGTATGTTTACCGATTCAGACTTGTTTGGATGGCTTGAAATCGCAAGTAGGCTTGTGCAATACGGAAATAACTAGAGAGAGGAGAGGTAATGTTTATTATTTCTTGTTTGGGTTGGTTGGGTGTGCTGAGTGATGATGAATTGCCATTGGGTTAAAGTGTAATGATTCAAAAATCCAATGTGTACGTGTTCCTCAAATTACTCAATTAACCATATTGACTCTATCGGAGGCTGAAAGGGGGAGGAATCAATAATCTTTTCCCTTTCCCGCCCCTTCTTTTCCTTCTTTCGGGCGTGTCACGTGAACCCCACCCTCACGTGTCAAAGTAGGCAGCGCACGTGTCTCTATTTTTGGTTAGCAATCCATGTGGTATATATGGCTTAGCAACATCGACTTTTTAAAGTTCACGGCCGGAGGTTTGGAGCCCTGGCTAGGTAGCTAATTAATCAAGCCACCGCCTCTCATCTGGCTCTAGTTACGTTTGCCAAACTTTTGGAATTTAAAGCCCTTCCTATGCAATCCCTTCCCTCCAGGCTCTTCCACTTTTGTCTCACTCGCATCTTTGTTCACGTCGACCCTAGCTATTTGTTGTTGTTGTTGTTGTTGTTTAAAATCAGCACGCATAATGTCGTTAATATACTCAAACTCGTTGATCCTTCTTCAACCACCATAACCTCGTTGATCATCTTGTGGACTTGGATTATGGCTAATAGCCTGTTCACACGACTTAATCAGTCTCTCTGAAGTCATGCGTAATTAATTTATCATTATGTTGTTAATATACTTGCCAGGCGCACAAACACTGTACACAAAATGCCTATATAGCACAAGCATTATGGGGGTTTCGCACCATAAAACACCTAATTGAGTAGGTTTGTTCAGGAACGAGGGAGATCAATACTGGTACAGCACCGGTCAACTCCCACCATGCGTGTAAACTCAAACTTCCATTGCCATCTTCACTTCTTTAAGTCTGCAACCACTCACGTAGCGATTGTATCTACGTTCCTTTGGATATGGCCATATACATACATGCATCCTGATCAGTGGTGCAGGAGCCACATTAATCTCATTGTGGGCAAATGCCCCCACTGAGATTTTTTGTTACATGTAAATAACTATAAGATTTTTATTATGCATCTGCTGATATTTGAGATTTGAACCCACTCAAATTATCTATACTAGCAAGCTTGTTGTCATTTACTTGAAAATAAAAAAATTACCCCCACTGATCTGAGGTCCTGGCTCCGCCACTGATTTTGATGGTACGCCGCCCAGTCGTGTGCTATATTGCTTCGTTTTATATGGTTGCCATTTATTAATATGAATACGTGCAAGTATATGTATTGATTGGTAATCGTGTGATGTACAGTGTTACGCACAGCAACGTAAATGGCAAACTCCAATGGACGTATATTTCTATTAAGCAAGGTCGTCAAAACCTCACGCAATCATCAATAGTGTCTTGATACAGTAACTAATAACAGAACGGTCAAATTGAGAGAAAAGAGAATACCACGCAGGGTCCAGAGAAAGGGAATCACAGAAACACACAGAAAAGAGAGAGAGAGAGAGAGGTCACATCATATCACATAATCCACACCTTTTCCATTTCGCTCACACTCATTTATCCTCCCTCAACTTCCAGGTAGCACGCCGTTCACGTGTACTACGACATGCTCCTTCCTTCAGCTCGTAATTGGGTTGGGCCTGATCTGCATGGGTCTCATCTCCCGCGTCAATGTCTGCATGTCTCGTAACATTGCCCCCTATGCGAAAGCACCTTGTCCCCAAGGTCGAAATAAGGATAGAACTCCTGGAATTCGTCGAGCATCTCCCATGTTAGAGTGTCGTGACCGTCCCAATGCACTAATATTTGTTGTACCCACTGCGCATCTCCGTACCGTCCGCGCATCTAGAATTTCCATAGGTTGCAGTAGTGGTCCCTCTCTGTCTGTAAGTAGTGGCAGAGGCATATATAGAATCTCAGTGGGGGTCTCGCACTTCTTAAGCAACGACACATGGAATACTGGGTGTATCTTCGCGACGACTGGCAGTTTGGCTTATAAGCCACGGACCCGATTTTCTGTTCAATTACGAAGGGTCCAAAATAGCTGAGGGTGAGCTTGTTGTGTTTACGGAGGGCCACCAAATGTTGGCGATAAGGTTGTAGTTTAACAAACACCATGTCCCCAACTTCAAAATGAACTTCGGATCTCTTCTTATCGGCGAAGTGTTTAATCCGTGCTTGAGCCTTTGACAAATTTCCCTTCAAAACGGTCAATATTGTGTCGCGCTGTTGTAGCTGTTGAATTAAATCTACCGGTAACTCATCTGTTAAGGTTACGGGCAGCATGGATGAAGGTTCGTGCCCATAAACGGCCTTAAATGGCGACATGCCGATGGCATTGTGATGTGCTGTATTATATGAGAACTCCGCCCATGGTAAGTATTCGACCCATAAACGTGGGCAGTCGAAAACAAAACATCGCAGGTACATTTCCAGGCATCTGTTAAGGACTTCGGATTGACCGTCTGACTGGGGATGGTATGCTGAACTCATACGTAACTCTGTTCCATGCAAGCGGAAGAGATTCTTCCAGAACGAGCTGGTGAAGACCTTGTCTCTGTCTGATACAATAGATCGAGGGAAACCGTGCAATTTAATGACCTGTTGTAGGAATGCTTCAGCTACACTCGAGCCGTCAAAAGTCACTTTAAGAGGTATGAAATGGGCATATTTCGATAACTTGTCGATGACCACCAGGATCACCGAAAATCCCTTTACCGTCGGTAGTGAGACGATGAAGTCCATCGTTATATCTTGCCATATGGCATTGGGTATCGGTAAAGGCTATAATAATCCAGTAGGATGTGCTTGAGATGATTTCGCTTGTTGGCATACCAGACAATGCCCCACAAAGAGCTTGATATCCTTCTTCATTCCTTGCCAGTAAAACAGAGTCGTGGTACGTTGGAAAGTACGGAACGCCCCTGCATGTCCTCCTATGACCGATGTGTGGAATTCCAATAAGTTCTTCTGGATCAGCTTGCGTCTGTCAGTGGGTACTATAACTCTCCCTTTCCATAGCAATACATTGTCCCTTAGCCGATAGTCTTTCATGGCTGCCGGGTCGTTCTGATAATGGGCAATAAGCTCCTGCAACTCCTTGGAATCGTGAGTGGCCTGTTGTATCTCATTCATCAGTGTCAAGTGAATAGTCACAAGCGTCATGCGTGATGTTCTTGATAAAGCATCAGCCACAATATTCGTCCGGCCGGGTTTGTACTCAATGGCGAAGTCATACCCGAGTAGTTTAGGAAAGTAAGCTTCTTACTCCGTAGTTTGAATGACCTGTCCCTGTAGGTGTTTGAGACTCTCTTGGTCTGTCTGAATAATGAAATGACGTCCAAACAGGTAATGACGGAACTTCGCCACGGCTTGAGTGATTGCATACAGCTCGCGCGCACTGACTGTGCCTGCATCCTTGGAGAAATCTGTTTGGAGAAGTACGTGACGGGGTGCCCCGCTTGACTTAACACTGCTCCAATACCACAGCCTGAGGCGTCTGTCTCCACGATAAATGTCTTGGAAAAATCTAGTAAGGTCAGAATAGGGGCTTGCATGAGTGCTTGCTTCAACTGATCAAATGCTGCTTGAGTCTCCTCTGTCCATGCAAATTTATCCTTCTGAAGGAGTTTGGTCAACGGGCTTGCCAGGTGAGCGTACTGCCGTATAAAGCGACGGTAATACCCTGAAAGCCCCAAGAACCCTCACAATTGCTTGGTACTCTGTGGTACTGGCCATTACTCGATCGTTGATACCTTCGAAAGATCCATAGCCACTCCCCTGTTTGAAATGACGTGGCCCAAATACTCCACCCGAGCTCGTCCAAAAGAGCACTTGGATTCCTTTGCGAAAAGCTGATGAGTCCTCATGGTATCCAGAACCGTCTCGACATGTGTGAGGTGCTGCTGCCAAGAAGAACTATAAACCAATATGTCATCAAAAAAAATCAAGACGAACTTACGTAGGAATGGCCGGAAAATAGAGTTCATGAGAGATTGGAATGTTGCAGGCGCATTGGAAAGCCCGAAGGGCATCACGAGCCATTTATACAGCCCTTGATGGGTTCGAAATGCGATTTTTGCTCGGTCTTCTTGGCTCATGCGAATTTGATGGTAGCCCGATCTTAGGTCCAGTTTAGTATAGAATCTCGATCCCCCCAGTTCATCAAGCAATTCATCCACTGTGGGCATCGAAAATGAGTCTGTTACGGTCACTGCATTCAGAGCTCTATAATCTACACAGAACCTCCACGTCCCATCCTTCTTCCTTACCAAGATCGCGGGTGCCGAGAATGGACTGGTACTGGGTTGCACTAGTCCTTCATCCAACATATCTGCAATCATCTTTTCAATTTCATTCTTCTGAGAAAATAGATATCTTTAGGATCGTACTTTCACTGGTCCCGTGCCCTCTTCCAGTACAATCCTGTGCTCATGATCTCGAATAGGAGGTAAACCATGGGGCTTGTCAAACACTGTGCTATATTTCCACATGATGACCTGTAGTTCATCAGAAGTCTCCTCACCCCCAACCGGTGTCTCCTCCACCTCCTCTCTTTGCATCAAATAACACTCAGAGATGGCATCCATGCGAACGAGCTGTTGTAACTGGTGGTACTCTATTGGGGAGATTACGGTACGATTGGTGCCCTTTAGGGTGACAAAAATACCCTGGTTATAGAATTTGATATAGGATTCGCCAATCGTGTAATTGGCGATGTGCGGCCCCAGTGTTGCTAACCAAGAGGCGCCAAGAACGATGTCTGATCCTGCTACGGGAAGAACGTAAGCAGGGAATCTTATGACGTGTCCCTGGACCTGTATCATGATGTCTCAAACTATTCCTTCTCCCTTCATTGCATTTCCATCTCCAACCATGACTCTGACATTCTTGGTGGGCTTTACGGGCAGGTTTAGATGATGTGCTACTCGGGGATGTATAAAACTGTCTAAACTTCCCCTATCCAACAATATTTGCACCTGCGTACCTCCAATAGCCCCCATAAACTGGATCGTTGCCTTTCCAGGGGCGCCTAGGTTGGCATGCAATGACAGGTGATGAATCGTGGGTTCGTCCGGTTCTGTCGATGGCCCTGTGATGGTTGTTCCCTCGCCCCTTTCTAATTCTTCTTCGCAATCTATTAACATGTACTGTCGGTTTCGGCATTTATGGGTAGGTGTGAATCTTGCGTCACATGTATAACAAAGCCCTTTTTCTCTTCTAATCATCATTTCCGCCGGTGTCATTCGCTTAACAGGGTTAGTGGGCTTCACACTGGGAGTAGCGAGCAATGGAGGCAACCCTTGTTGTGCTCCCGTTCCTGTCGTCATGGAGTTTCCGAAGACTCGGGGTCCCATTCCCGTAGGGGTGGTAAATGGTCTCGGCTTGATCTATCCGATTGGTGTCTCTCCATGGGTGTAGAGTCGGGCTAACTCGATCGCTCGTTGCAAGCTATTAAGGTGTCTTGACACCACTTCCCTCCGGATTTCTGGTTTCAGGCCGCTAATAAAGCAATCAACCCTGGCCTCATCAGAGATGCCTTCTGTTCGATTCGTCAGTGTCACGAACTGTCTACAATACTCATCAACCCCTGCGGTCTGTGTCAGTTTGAATAACTTGGATCGGGGTTGCTCCAATAGTGAGGGTCCATACTCTGCCTCGATCGCTCGCGTTAAAGACGCCCAATCGTAGATGGTTTGTGACTTTTGATGCATTTGGAACCATGGGACCACGTCCCCTTCCATATTGATGGCAGCTAGCACTAACCGATGTGGATCAGGCGTCTCATAGTACATAAAGTATTGCTCCGCACGAAAGATCCAATTAGAAGGATATGTCCCATCAAATCGCAGGAAATATATTTTCACTTGTTTTGTAAACTGTGGCTGGTGGGGGCCCATTTGCCAGCATTATTTGTCTGTTACTCGTCGCGCCCGTAGCCACCAACTGGTTTAAGCGTGTGACGGTCTCGAGTTGGGTCTGACGATCTCTCAACAGCTCATCGATGGAGCTTCACTTGCTCGTTCAGTTGCCTGAAATCCGCCTGTAAGTCTTTGAACCTGGTTGAATCTGCCATCCTCAATCTCTCAACAAGAGCACCAGAATGTTACGCATAGCAACATAAATGGCAAACTCCAATGGACGTATATTTCTATTAAGCAAGGTCGTCAAAACCTCACGCAATCATCAATAGTGCCTTGATACAGTAACTAATAACAGAACGGTCAAATTGAGAGAAAAGAGAATACCACGCAGGGTCCAGAGAAAGGGAATCACAGAAACACACAGAAGAGAGAGAGAGAGGTCACATCATATCACATAATCCACACCTTTTCCATTCCGCTCACATTCATTTATCCTCCCTCAACTTCCAGGTAGCGCCATTCATGTGTACTACATACGACGTGCTCCTTCCTTCAGCTCGTAATTGGGTTGGGCCTGATCTGCATATGGGTCTCGTCTCTCGTGTCAGTGTCTGCCTGTCTCGTAATATACAGTAGGGCAGATATAAGCTTGGGGTGTGTGAATATAATGCATGATGATGGGTAAAGGATTAGCATGATGGCACATCACTGTTGGCCTTTTTTGGGGGGGGTGTAGGGTTGGCAGGTGGATGGCGGCTTCACATTATGATTGTATAAGAATTGTCACTTATCCGAAACACCGGTGCATATGTCCACTATCTTACAATCACAATTTTTCTTGGGGGAATTATATGGAGAGGGATCGCATTAACTGAGGCTTTCTTTCGACAAGGCCTGCATATCTTCATATTCTCTGCCCAGTTTGTTGATAAATTAGTGATTATCATTCTTACACATTGTGCACAATCTTGCCGCATCCATTCCCCACCGTATCTAACGCCCCTCTTCAACAAAATAAATTTAGTCTCACTACGTGATATATATATGAACACAACCCCTCTCTCTCTCAAACACACTCAAATGATCTGCTGGAATCATTGCTCTTTGAGGTTTTAAATATAAAATCTTGTTTGTAGTACATGCATGCATACTCGCATACTTGTTTATACTCAGATCATTCTTTTCTATGTATGCAAAGGTTAATGATTTTCCAATTGCTGTGATATTTTACGTTCAACGAATTACAACAGGTAAGAACTACTCTATATAGTACGTACGAAATGATGAAGGCAATTAATGGTCCAGACTATGTATGTAGGCACGATTCCATCATACAATTTTCCTTAAATATATAAACAGATCCTAGTAATCCTTGCATGTGGGATGCTAAGATCATGTCCTTTATATAAATTACCAGCCAGACTTGGCCATTACGAAGAAGGAGGAGGTCCCCTTCAATTCCATTAATTAGATGCAACTACTCAATGCAACTGCAAATATCTTTGTGAGTTGCAGCCAACCACTTAGCAGATGCAAAGTCTCCCCCAACAGGACAGCACATAAATCACTGCCCATACATAGATTTCATCACCTTCTCTTGTGTCAGCGTAACCACTGAACCACCGATGCCGTGTGCCTTTCCCTCAATTTCCAGCTCAAATTAACTGAATCTTAAGTTCTATGTTTGTGCTTTCGATCGCTACTTTACACAGCTTAAACCAATCATGTCGCTAGAGAAGGGGTTAATTTCTGTGGCTGGGGGGGAGGTAGTTAGGATTGTGGATGGAGGAGCGAAACGTACGTAGCGACAAGAACCAATAATATAGTAGTAATGTTGATGATCGAGGAGCACGATGAACATTGATTTGGATGCATTTAATTTATGAGTGGCGTGACAGTGATGATGATGTTGATGAAGGGTGATGCCTGTTTCTGAAATGGGGTGGTGTGTTCTTGTTCGGATGCCGGTTTTATGTTGTAATGTAAGAGGATTTGTTATAAATCATATGCATTTGCTGCTCCCAAAAGGTTAATTCTTTGACAATGCCTCTTTGTCTTCATCTGAGGCCACACTTAGTTTAACTAGGGTTTATGTTTTCGCCTTCCCCTTTTATGCATTTTCTTTCACCATCAATTAGAAAGATGTTGTTCTCAAATTAAAAAGCAAACTTAAAATAAAATAAAAAGCGTGCTTGTAAACAGTTTGCCCATGTGATGCAGTACATAGTAGCTACAAAGCTAGCTAGTGCTATATATTGGAATGCCACTTGTACGCCTCATAAATATTGCCCGTACACACACACGTCGATTCTTTTCACCACGCATTTTTCATTCTTCCAGAGTCTTAAATGTCAAAATATATTGTCGCCATCTAGAGCGCGGTAGAAAATTACTTTTACGTAAATCGAGATAAATATATGGAGGAGATTATCTTATTTTACAAAAAACACTGTTAAATGTATTTTTGAAGAGTAAATAGACTTTTCCAAATAAACACGTTAACTGAAATAAATTGTATATGGGAATTTGGGAATCTCGCTTAAGTTTTTAATAACTTTATGTATCCGCCCCTCTTTGCAATTTTTGCGGCTCATTATTGCTATGATGTCACTGTTTGGGATTGGGGAAGAAAAGACGTTTTCCACGGCCGTTTTTCATATAGCTAACGTGAAGTAAGGATGTACAATGACTTGGCAGACTAACACAGTACGTGTTCTCATTTCTGCAATAATGTACAACTGAGTCGATCAACAATTTGTTCACATGAAATATCAAACTTACTGCCCCCAAACTAGGATTCCTTTTCTTGTACCTCATCCGCCAAACATGTTTAAAAATCTGGGTTTCGTTGCAATAATGCATTAGCAGTTGTCTTCTTTGATTTCCACAGTTTTATAAGTTCCTGAGTTACTTGAAAGGATTTGTTTAGTTTCAGTCGACGCATGACGTACGTGGGCCCAAGATTAGTACTTAACTAATGCATGTGTGCTGAAAAAAAGAATTCATTTTGATTATGTATCCTTGATTATATTTTAAAGATGAGTTGAACTAGGCCAGTGATAACTCCCCATTTTTCATATAATTTGAGATATATTTTAATATATATGGGGAATTATTAATGCAAAACAAAAAGGTTTAAGAAGGATTTTGATAAGATTTGGAATTATCACATGATTTGGGATTTTTATTTCAATTATAATAAATATATAAACAAATAAAAAAAGAACTTTGGTTCTTGGTTGTAGGTTAAGTAGTAGTAGTATTAGTATTATTATTATTATTACTATTATTATTAGCTAATCCAAAGAGATCATGCACGGCATCATTAATTCATTATTTGGGCAGATAGGAACTTAATTTTGGTTGCGTGGAGACCACCTCATTACTGGGCCCAACTCATTCACAGCAACCTTGGCCCAATTCATGGATTAATTCCCTACACGTACACGCAGGAGAGCAGTCACCACTGGGGATGATATTTTGAATTATCCATTCCTCCATTATTCACGGATCATCACAGCGAACACACGCGAGTCACCAGGAGAAAGAACGAGTATTTCGGCGTAAAGAGAGCAACAGCTTTAACGGCACACACGCAAGGCTTCATGATCTAGATTCTTTCCAGGATCACGGCCTAAATCCCTCGACTATACACACACACACGAGCTGCTGGTTCTGGGGAAGGAGAACAGTTTTGGCGGATCTGAGAGAGCGAGAGTTTTCAGAGAGCGTCGACTGGAGCTGAACAAACAGAGTTTGGACAACAGAGTTTTTCTTCGACGCACGAGAGACACAGAAACGGAGGAAACTTTGTGGAGCTTTTGACGGTCATGAAGCTGAGAGACGACGGCCACGCAAGGAAAGAAACGTAACGAACAGAGACCAGAAGAGGCGTGCAGCGCTAGCATTGGTGACGAGCTGAAGTTCGTCGCTGGTTCTGGAGCTGTTCGGTGCGCGACTTGTCTGAGCTGGAGCAACAGTTTCGGCGGCAGAGGCAGACCCGAGAATTGACGAACAAAGAGCTGCAACAGTCACAGAGGGAGCCGAGAGAGAACGCACGAGAAAGAGGAAGCTGTTAAGGCAGCGTTTGGCATTTCCTTTCTTTTGAATTCCTTTATCTCGCTTTGAATTAAATTCCTTAATGCTTTGCTCTTGTTGCTGAAATGTTTAGTGGCTAAGTAATTTGTTCTAGGATTATTTGGAACCTTTGCATGGATTGAGATTGAATAATACTCTCTTTGGTGATTAGTGACAATTATATGTTAATTTTATCTTGTGCTTAATGCTTCTAATTGATTGGCCATCACTTAGATTGATTTGTTCAATTGAATTAAGCTTGAGAGAGTTAATTTAATTGTAGAACTTAGATAAAATTATGCTAGACTTGAAGTTTAAATAATCAAATGGATAGTTTGTTAGTAACATAGAGATATAGTTATTAACCTAACATTATCATATTAAGGTTGTTGCTTAATGATTATTTTCCTTTAACTGTAGCAAGAGATTGTGCATGTTAAATGATTATATTAATTTGATTATGACTTGAGAGAGCTTAATCAATTGCTTTTGAACCTTAGACAAATATATAATGTCATTTAATCACTAATAGAGTTGTATGTATTTAATTCTCATGAATTGCATTGGTGAAAAATAATCCTAGACATCTCTCATTGTTGAATTAAAACTCTAGTCTGTTTTTCTCATTTTAGTATTAGTTTTCGTGAATTTAGTAAACCTTTAGGATACCAATCACTCAATTGATTCACTCAACTTAATTAATCACATAATTGCATTGATTATCTCGTTTATGCGTTAGTCCTCGTGGGAACGATATTTTTATACTACTTGCGACCCGTACGCTTGCGGTAAG
>JANTPZ010092921.1:0-24329 GCA_025593235.1 Vachellia pachyceras
CCAAACAAGCTCTAAATCACTTTGTTTTGTCCTTATTTTAATTTTAACCATGCCTGCACCTGCTTCCACTCGCTTTGATAACTCCGTGTCTTCCCAGCAAGTACTTGCTTGTCTTCTTGGTAAATTAACGCTAGGCCATTGATTATTAAACCCATCTGAGTATCTTTGGCATAGAGGGTGCAGACGAAGGAATAAACAAAACGAAGAAAGTAATTTCGAGGCCGTGAGTTTGGAGTATGTTCAAGTGCTTTGGGATGTATTAGAAAAAGCTTGTTATTTACCTACTTTTAAGTACTTGCTATGTTTAATCATTAAAACTTGCTTCATGGATTACTTCAAATTTCAAACTTAAGTATCCAGCGTACCCTAAATTTGCAACATGGACTTGTTTTTTTTTTCAAGAAGGTGAAATATAAATATATAATAGTATTGTCATCTTTAAATTTATGTTTGTTTGAACTCTGAGGAAAAGTAGAAACAGACAAAAATAATGGTTTGGGCGGGGGGGGGGTTGGTTTTTCAAGCTTCGCAGAAAGAGCACATGGGTTTGAAGTGATGCAGCCGGTCTGGGAGTCCTCACTATATAACCACTCTGTCAGTGTTAATTCCCAATTCAAACAGCATATAGTTTACAAATATTTCTCAGAGTCCCAAGGAATCTATAACTGAGATACGATCCCTCTTCTCTTATTTTAAAATTTAAACCCATAATATCGATTATTATATTCATGGAAGCCTCCATGGCTTAAATTTCTGGACCTGGGGACACATTAGTTGAATATACCCTTTTTGAGAAGCCACCACTTTCTGGAGTGAATAAACAAAGCATTTGGTGTTTCTATTCCACTTTTTGATGCTGTCTTGGGATTGTGGGCTGAGGGATTATTCAAGTCACTGTACATGACTGGTGTGCGTATATTAATGTTATGTTGTGGTCAAAACACACAGGGCCGTCTAATTTGTTTGCTTGCGATATCAGAATCTGGGATGAGTTACACCTCATTGCCTTACCAAATCTCGATGTTCCCTCTCTTCACGCTGCTCCTTTCTCGCTCCTCCATATCCTACTTCACTTTCTTCTTGTTGCAGTATTTTATGTACTCTTCCAACTCCATCAGATGCCTAGACATCTATATTTTATATTTTTTCTCCCCTCTCTCCCTTGTTTGTTAATTTCAAAAATAGATGCACTAACATGCCATTGTGCTTCTGTACTGTGCTCTTCTTTGAAATGGCAACATATATTCACAATATTGGCCGAATTCACACTTAACATTGTGCTCTCATTATTTCTTGTATGCTTTTATTCCTTCAAAGTTCAAATGTATCGTATATTATATTGATTTCTGTGAATATACGAGTGGGAAAAGACAGTAAATTTCTTTTGGGCAACACAAGCAACCTATTTCTCGACTTGTGGAGTTTCATTTGCCCATCTTCCTTGGCCCTTTTTAAATATATCTTTCTCATGATGCACGATATGTGTGTTAAGTGTCATGTGAATGGGTTTGATTCGAAGTTGTAATAAATTTGGGTTGTTAAAGTTCGAAACTTTTGGAATGGGAATGCAGGTGACATGGGTGGAGCATGCAGAATACGATGAGAGGCAAGTTCACGAGCTGTACAGAGGTTTGTTAAGTTCAGGGTTGGGTTTTGGCGCGCAACGCTGGCTTGCCACCCTCCAGCGTCAGTGCGAAGGCCTCGCCTTTTTAATGTCTTCATCACTTCCTTCACGAGACCATTCTGGTATGTATGTATATATATACATTTATGTATGTGCATAGTCGCCATAAGGCCTCCATTAATTCCTTCATGTAATTTCCTATTTGGTGTTTGGGGTAGCAGCGATTGCTGCCGGCGGTCGGCGAAGCATGCTGAAGCTGGCGCAGCGCATGACTAACAACTTTTGCGCTGGCGTTTGTGCCTCCACGGTGCACAAGTGGAACAAGCTCAACGCCGGTAACGTTGGCGAGGATGTCCGGGTCATGACCCGCAAGAGCGTCGACGACCCAGGGGAACCGCCGGGGATCGTGCTGAGCGCTGCCACGTCGGTGTGGCTGCCGGTATCGCCGCAGCGGCTGTTCGATTTCCTCCGGGACGAACGGCTCCGTAGCGAGTGGGACATACTGTCTAACGGTGGGCCCATGCAGGAGATGGCCCACATCGCCAAGGGCCAAGACAACGGCAGTTGCGTCTCCCTCCTCAGGGCCAGCGTATGAACTCAAACCCCCGCTCTCTCTCTCTGAATTATTTAAATGGCAGAAATAACCCTATCATGAAATCAGGTCAAAGTGGCATTTTCGCCCAGGAGGGGCTCGGTTAGAAAAAAGAGGTGAAATTGGGTAATGGACAAGTTTGGGAATTTGGAAGTATATCTTTGTGGGACAATCTTGTGGCAGAAAGAGATAAGGCAGGGTTTCAGCAAAACAAGTCTAAATAGTACAAAGTACAAACTTAAAAATCTTGTGAGATTCGTTTGGAAATTCATTCATGTCTATGAAAATTATTATTAATTATTAATCGATAAATGCGAGTGTAATAATACTAATAATAATTTTAAATTTTGAAAGTAAATTTATATTACAAGCTAGAGTTGTTAATTTTAAATTATTACCAATTCTTTTTGAGTGAAAAATTATTAACAATTCGGTAGTATATGAAAGCTTTGTTAAGAAGTCAAAACGGATGGGACGGTTGTGGCCTTTTCATATGAGTTTGAGTTCTGACCTCAGCTTTCTTGGAGAACGAGATAAAAATAGAAGCTGTGGGACCCAGCGTTTGACTACGTTCTCCTATTTCTTTGCAAAGTTTAAACGACAGTGACAACACGGGGGCCGTCAATTTGTAATTTTTTTTGTGGGTAACTTGCAGGCTATGAATTCGAGCCAGAGTAGCATGCTGATATTGCAGGAGACGTGCATCGACGCGGCGGGGGCGCTTGTGGTGTACGCGCCGGTGGATATTCCGGCCATGCACCTGGTCATGAACGGCGGCGATTCGGCTTGCGTGGCGCTACTCCCGTCGGGGTTCGTGATCGTGACAGACGGGTCTAGGCCGCGTGGGTCGCAAACCCACAGCAACGGTGGGGGAGGTGGCAGAGGGAGTGGGTCACTCCTGACGGTGGCGTTTCAGATCCTGGTGAACAGCATGCCGTCGGCGAAGCTGACGGTAGAGTCGGTGGAGACGGTGAGCAACCTCATATCTTGTACGGTGCAGAAGATAAACGCCGCTCTTGCGGGTGAAAGCTGAGTCACGTGAAACGTAAATCACGATTTTTTTGTTGGTTTTTGTTCTTTCGGAAGAGGCTTGAGGAGGAAGAGAAATGGCATTTTGGAGTTTGTGAAATATATGGCATGGAGTAGAGAGGGGCGCGTGGAGGGGAAGGGTGTTGAGTCAAGAACGAACCGCGGAGGGATGAGTGAAGTAGGAAGCCGGTTCGGGTATTGACTCGGGAAGATCCGATGTTTGCTCCACTGCTGCAATCCCAATGTAAAGCAGCAGCAGAAATCAAAATGATGATGTTCCGGTTTTGGGTTAATGGCTCCACTGTTTTCAGTTAAGAAGAGTGGTACGTAGTTTTTGGTGTGGACGGAATAGGAGCAGTTTCGTTTGCTTGAGGCAGATGGATGGAGTTGTAAATATTTCTTGAACAATAATAACAGAATTAGGAAAAAGAATGTTGGGTTTTTGGCTTGATGGAGTCAGTTACTGATAAGTTCATTGCACGTAAAACTGAGTTTACAGATGTTGAGTAGAGGTTTTGATTTTGAAAATAATAGTCAAGGGGACTGTGGTGAGGTGATTCAACTTGATGTAGCTGGAGTAAGAATCGGGAATGTTGTGTGGGAGGTAACTTTTGCGATCTGTATGCTGAGGACAGTGGATTGTTTTGGGTATGAAATGTATGTATATGTGAGGGTTGGGAGGATGTTTTGGTCAGATTATTTATGATTGTGCATTATTAATAAATTACATACACACATGAGAGTTTAAGAGGCAAAGATTTAGAGTTGTTGGTTTGATGTATAGGGCTGGAATGGGGTGGCCGGAGAGGAGGAGGATGGACGGTTGGCGGTGGAGTGTGTGGGGTTTTGGAAGAGGGTGGAAGCTCATGCATGATTGGTAACCCAGAAAGTGACTGTAGCCTCACCCACCTTCCATCTATGACTGACACATGCCCCAATAAATGATATTCACTGTATATGCATATGAATGAAGAAGCATGATCTGGGTGTGGCTCCACATTTGGCAATTCTATTCCCTTGTTTTAATTTTGGGGGCCTCCCCTCTCCCACACAGATTCCATTGTTGGCAGATATCCATGCTCACATGATATACTCCACGTTTGGCCTCCCATCTCCAACAGCTTTCAACCACTGCCGCCCTCACATGATATACTCAATCCATTCCTACATGTGTATATATTCATATCCATGCTCTTTATATCCTTCAAACGCCGTGCCTGGTTTACGTACATATATATCTGTATATGTATGTATGTATGTGTGTATATTGATTATTCTTGTTTTTGCTTGTTGCGTGATGGGCAGCCCCTTATTTTTTGAGTTTCGATTAATTATATCGCTCAAGGATGGCGGGCCCACTCTGGAATTTGGCTCACCAAAAGCTTGTATTGGGAAGTCCTTATGGGGTAAATATTTAAATAAGATATCGATTTTGAATATGCGTTTAGGAAGTTCAAATGCTCACTCAAACGAGCACCAACCTACCCATTTGGTGTCGTCCCCACCAAGGGCGAATTTAAATCCCCTCACTTCTAGAAACTTAGGTATATAATAGTATTATGTGATTTATTTTACATTCATTCATTTGCTAATTTTGAACCCACTAAATTTTTTTTTTAAATTCTTTTTAAATTATATTAAAAATAAGTTTTACTTATTTTGAACCCTTCGGTCGGTGTCGTTGGTCCCACCATGTATCCATAATGTCTTCCTCTGGTAATCCAACCATGATTGAGTCTCTCTCCTGTAAGGAAAAAGCAAAACCTTGTTAGGAGGCAACAACAACCATTTAACTTTAGATGGGCTCTAATATGTTTACAATAGCCCTGTTTGGCAATACTCTCGGGGAATCCACAAACCCATTCAATAGTATTTTTTCGTAAAACGAGATATTCTCTTTAACATCTTTGCCTCAATTTACGTAAAAGGACTCCTCCACAGCGTTCCTAAATAAGCCCAATGTTTCGAAGCAGATTGAATCTAATATGAGAATGATTGTGTTTAAACAAAAGTGTCATTTCACAAGGAAAAAAAAGCGTTGAGAAATGTGTCGGCCTTAACCGTCCCGTTCTTGAGTTCAAAATGGGCCACCATCCATAAAAGGTGTTGGGCTTCAAGTATAAATATAATACTCATATGGGCCTGATTGTGTTTACTATTTGGGCCAGTACATATCCGTTGCGAGGTGCACATGATAAGATTTAGGCTAAACCAAATCAAAATTTTGTTCAGACGCATGTCATTATGCCCTCTTTTATACTGACGGGTTTGGGTCCAGCAGTAGAGAATGTTCTTCACACCATGGCTGATGAATGTTTGAATCTACGTTGTAAGAGAGAAGCCTGCATTTAGTGACTCGAACAATATTGACTCCAGTAGAAAAAAATCGTGCTTAACAAAAAAAGCTTTAAAAATTAGCAATGAAAAGGATTTGAACTTTTGTTTTTTTACTGATGCTTCGAGCTTGCATAGTTGTATATTTGAGGAATTGAGGTTCTGGCACGCGTTTATTGAAGTTTCATGTCAAAAAATGTCTGTGGTATGTCATTAACTAACTTGCTTGAAAATTCCTGTACATGAAGCAAAGCCAATTGGGACTCAATTTCCAAGAAATTGGGTAACACCTGCACATGAAACTGCAGGCGTCGGTAGTGGACTTTGCAATAAATATGAAGACAAAGCGGTCAATGCCTCGCAGTCGCAGGCTGTCAATCACAAGCTCCGTTCTTATAATATAAAACCTTCTCGCTACGCGTAAAGATCCTTCACATAAACCAAACCTCCCTCTTCATTCTCATCCCCAGATTAAATCTCCCCCCCCCCTCCCTCTCTCTCACGCACAGCGCTCTGAATCACTCTTCTCAGTTTCTTCTTAATTAAATTCTCATTGCTGGGTTTGTCCATAATATGGCGCCAATCAGGACACGTACCCTAGAGGTGAGCATTGTATCCGGCGAGGACCTTTGCAGTGCTGATCGGAATCTGGTTACCACCGACATGAACGTGGTGGTTCGAGCAGAGTCCCTAAAGTGCTGGCGCACCAAAATGGCGAAGCAAGGAGCAGAGAGCCGAAGCACTTTGTGGAACGACAAGTTGAAGGTGGAAATGCCATGGCATGCAAAGTCCATCACTTTGGAAGTTCAGAGCAAGACAGCCAAAGGTGTGTTCAGATCCATCGGCTTGGCGAGAATAGCCATTGGGGAGGTCTTGCCAAAGGAAGAGGTGTTGAGTTACAGGCTGAGGAACTGGGAAGGAAGAAGAAGTGGGATCATCAATTTCTCAGTCAAAGAAGTGAATAACAAGGAAACGCAACAACAACAACAACAACAACAAGATGATGATGATGGAACAACGGCGAGTTCTTGTGGGTTGAAACTAAGGGATCATTGTGGAACTGTCACTGGAATTCCCGTTTCCTGGATCCGCCCAGGCATTGCCGTCTGAGGATTCGGGATTCAGTACCTTTGATTTATTTATTTTTTTAATTATACACAGGAATTATTGTATTGGATCCGATTCTGGAAACTGAGGGGTCATTTCATCCTTGGCGTGTCAAGAAGTTGCCCATCCGAATTAAAAGAAACCTCTTCAAAAATTCAACTCTGTAAACTATTTATGGTTAAGTCTCATGAGAGGAAAATATAGGGGTGAAGTCAACATGGGAATTTAAATCAGGAAATGTGACCATGATTAAATATGAATTAAGTTTCGTGGGTGTTTATGGTCCGCGCGTAAGAGATATATAATTTGGACTAAAAGACAAGTGACATTAATCACCAGGCCACTGCTTTATTATTATACCAGGTTGACTTCTGCTTGCTGTTTGTTCGTTTGAGTGGAAAGCGAAGTTGAACTTTTCGTAAGGTCTTTTGAATGATGAAAGAGCGCGTACGTGATGAAGATTGAAGAATAAAATTTTGGGAATGCCTTTGATTCATTGGCCGCCCCTCTCCAGTTTTTCTTAAACTCAAGGCCCCTCTCCATTAAAAAAACCAACTGCTTTTTTTTTTTGAAATTGTATGTTTGACTTAATTATTTTGTAACCATAAATACAGTTATGTAATCTCAAAGGCATACAAAGCAAAACTCCACAATTATTTGATGAGTTATCTTTTCATATATCTGTAAACTTAATTATTTTTTAAAGAAAAATCACTCAGTATGGCGATAGATGAAAGATTTGGGAAGTAAGAAAAGAAAACATATTGGGTGTAGAATTACTCATAAAAAAAATCCATAATTAATTCAAACTTTCAGAATTATGTTAGACTACCAACTCCATTAGATTTGAACATTACTGTTAGGTCAAAATTTGGATAAATCTCCTAGAATATTTTTTAAATCAAATTTATTAGAAGCATACGCTTTATGCAAGAAGGCTTACATGTAACTACCGATCAATATATTTACAAAAAGACGTACTGCAAAAATATTTTCCGAGTGGATATGATGCCTGGTGGAGTAGAAATATGTAGTAGAAAAGAATGGAAGTAGGCGGAGTGAAAATGGCCCGATTAATTAAAAACTGATAAATAAGGGGGATGATACAAAAGAAATAATATTGAAACTAAAGGCCCCACCAATCCTCCGTGGATTCTACTGACGAAGGGATTGGGCTAGTACTCTCATATAGAGGGGGTGATTCAATTCTGGGGAGTGCCATTTAGTTGTGGCTCCAATCGTGAATTTAGAGAGGCATTTACCACAGCTAAATGAAGTTAGGTTGATCTACCTGTGTGATCAGACCAAAGGGCTTGATCCAATACGCGGATAGACCCCAGTGAATCATGAGTTAGATGGCATGCTCTTGAATTGTGGGTAAACCCAACTCCTTTTCTAAAATTTTTGTGTCAAGAAAAAAAGAAACAAAAGGCCCCACGCCCTCTCATCAGTGAGATACAACGTTGTATTTGTCCCTTTTTGTGATCAAAAGGAGAATGTTGCGTCAAGCCTCCATGTGAAAGCAAAGTCTTAATTGGTTGGTGAAAGCTTGCAAGATTAAAGAGACGCCACAACATATACACGAAATGATGCAAAAGTGGGACAGCTTATGAATTATCAGTTACCATACGTTGGCGGGGGATATCATCACATGCGCGCGCGCGCATACAATTCAATAGAAATTTACGTACGAGAATTATATGATCTAGCGTGCACACGAAGATTCTTCTCTTGACTTCCTTGGCCTTTCTTGAGTCCAAGTCAAGAATAATCTAAACTAATGAATTATGTTTTTACTTACCCTTTTATATATGTGCCATATCACTTGGCCCTCAAGTAATTAAGTTGATTTATAAATAATCGATTCTTACTCCGCAACCACTTCTTGCTCTGTCCATGTTCGTGCCTAGGCATGTGCATAAAATTAAATCAAGACTGCATTTTCATTTTAAGAATCAATCATACAGCACGTTAACTGATATTGAAATTTCAGTACAGACTATTGCCCAGAAAATACTCCGATCGCCCATGCAAAAAGTAAGAAATTTAAAGAACCGTGTCTCAGAAAAAACGCGAACGAGTCAGAAACTACCAGTGGTCAACAACACCCGTTTCCTACTTATCTTCTTCTCCCACAATGACCGAGTAAACCAAATCCGTGTCTTTGCTTCGTCTCTAAGGCCCTTTTCTTACCTTTCTCCCCCCGAAATCCCATTATATAAACCCTCCTTCCTCCTCCTCCTCCTCTATTTCTATCACTTAATTGGCCTTTATATAGGTATACTTCTTCATTTCCATATCCTATCCAATCTCTCTGACCCGGAATGAACCCAATCAAGACACGTACTCTGGAGGTCACCGTCATATCCGGCGAGAACCTTTGTATGGATCAGAACCCGCTGACGGAGAACGTGTATGTGGTGGTGCGGACGGAGTCGTTGAAGTTTTGGACCACGAAAATGGCGAAGCAAGGAGGGGAGGGCTTAGGTTTAGGGCACATTAGTTTATGGCACGAGAGGTTGATGGTGGAGGTGCCATTGCATGCAAAGTCTATCACATTCGAAGTTCATTGTAAGACGTCGAAAGGATTGGTTCGATCCATTGGATTGGCAAGAATAGGGATTTCGGATGTTGTGCTGAAGGAAGAGGGATGCTCGGAGGTGTTGAGTTATAGGCTGAGGAATTGGGAGGGAAGGCGAAGTGGGGTTATCAGTTTCTCAGTGAAGACGAAGAAGAAAGAAGAACAGAAACAACAAGATGGTGATGATTCAAAGTGTTCGGGAATGATTGTGCAAAAGAATGGGGTTTTCAATCATCATATCACTGTTCAAAATAATGGAGTCGTTTTGGGCATTCCTGTTCGGTGGAATTGTAACATCCCAGCGCCCTCCCTCGCAGATATTGTCCCTGTTTGCAGCCGTAGTCAAGAGCAGGGTTTTGTTCCTCTGGGTGCAGCCGTAGCCACTCAGAAAACGCGTCCATGAGGGGAAGGTATCTACACCCTTATAAGGTATGCTTCGTTCTCCTTCCCAACCGATGTGGGACTTTACAGGAATCATGTTGGCGTCCATGTTTGAAGCGATTCAAAAATATAACATGGTTTGCTAATGCTTAGTTTTTGTTCTAGTACTTTCATTCAAAGTTGCGGTTTTTACTTTCCTTTTCATGTTATCTTTGATAATGCATTGTGTCTATTTTATATATTATGGAGAGACCATAGATACTTTTTTAAGAAAAAATCTTTTTCTCTAAAGATGATGTGTGCTTTCATATGTTAATTTGTTACAAATGTGAGGATATTGCCGGAAAAAATACTCCAAATTGTCCTGCTGACCTGCTCAAATCTTAATCAAGCTTAGCTTCTCCTTCTTTTCCTTTATCTGATTATTAATTACTATGTCTTGTTGTGTTTTCTATTCATTTATTCGTAACTTTAGTCCTGTTTTATTCTCTTGTTAATTAGTTTTTGCCTCTTTTCCACGAAAATAAATCTTATTCTTTTATATTTCATGTACTTTTTTAAATTTTACAAGACATTCTTCAATATATTATATAGATTACTCTGCGAGATACTCAGGTATTATTTCCTACTCTTTTGGTTGTTAATATAGAACCTACTTTTTAGGATTTTAGCTCAATTTTTCCAACGGAGGGGTATTTTGTAGTTTCAATAATTGTAAATTGGTTTCATCATTTCTTTCATATACATTTAATTAAACTTTTCAATCGATCTTAAACCATCCAATCAATCTTTCCAAAGTAAATCAGATACTCCACGGCTCAAATTCGGACCCCCTTCAATTTCTAGATAGTTTGATTAAATCCATCAGATGCTTTGAATTCAGCATTTAAGAAATATTTTGAGTCATAAACAAGAACGGATTCGTTAAGCTGCATCAACATATGAGAAACTCGCCCCACTCTTACTTCAAATTAGACACCGTAGCTGCAGAACATAATTAAGCTGAGGTATACACTCCAACGTACTTTAACCATTAAATTAAATTTAACATTACAACGGTACTAATTATTATAGCATACTGGATCCATCTTCTTCACATAAATGCCAGGCACAAGTGCCAGTTTGCTGCTGGTTTAGAGCATGGGTAAAAAAAAAGCACATGATCTAATCAATGTGAAAAAACATCCTCTTCTCCGGCCAATTCATACTTGTGAATGGATTCCGGTATGAACATTGAACTTGCAGAGAGGGCAGTTTGCGTTGATGTAAAGCCACCTATCGATGCAGTCTGTGTGAAAATGGTGGCCGCACGGAAGTTCTCTTAGCTCTGATCCATCCTCATACGTGCACAGGCAGATGCAGCACTCCTGTTTCCCATCACAATCACACTCCATTCATTCATTCATTCATGTATCCATACTTACAACAAAGAGAGACTGACTTCAAAGAATGTGACTTAGATGCTTACATCTCATCATTATATTCATCATCTCCTTAGACTGCTCATGATACCTTGAGTTCATTGTATAGGATAAATGTATATATACATATACACAAGGTCTAATATACTATAATACTCATGATGTTGTTCTTTGAGATGTTTACATCTCATCTTTGCATTCATCCTCTATAATACTATCTTTATCCAAGATATCCGATCGAGTTCAGATGATGATATACTGAAAGGTTCTCAGAACAAATAACAAAAGGAAAATCCAGGTATAAAGCTATGTGATGATTGTGCTTAGACATGGTTTTACAACTTCAGAAGATTTGGTGGACAGTTTTGTTTATTTTAGGATCTTCGGCATCAGCAAGTGTACAAATTTTGTGTTTAACGCACTTGTATACAAGGTATGATTTTTTATGATTTCAGTATCACTGAAATCTATGGAATTTTCAAGCATGATTATGTAGATCATATCATATCATCCCCATTCGAAATAAATACGATGGAAGCTTACTGCATCTTCCGTGGAAAGAACATGCTCTGCAGGTGTATCGCTGTCACATTCTGTTATGATTCCTTTACAAGATGAAGCTTGGGCATTATCATCATCAACATTCAGCTTATGTTCATCCGCACTCCTGAACTTGTATTTCGGCAGCCGATTGATTTCTTCCTTGGTTGCCCCTTCCTGCTCCCACATTAAAAAGTTACTTCATGTTCATGGATTTTAATTGTTCTTGTTCATGAGTGCTTCATGAAAAAAGATTATCACAAGAGACATTAAATAGAACCTTGAAGTTGTAAGGCAACTATTTTATGTTAAAACGCTAATTCACCTTATCTGCCACCACTGACAAAAACGCAAGTATGCATGGGAGACAGCAGCAAACAGCAATACCAACAAGGCATGCCACAACCACACAAATCAAAACAATTACAATGTCGATGGCAAGGAAGGTGATGCAGAGCCTGCAAACCACAACCAATCAATCAAGATTGAGAACATGAAAAAAGGAAGAAGGCGAAAAGAAACTCATGATCCACATAAGTAATCTATTCCTATTGGATAGGTGCATTCATATTTTTAATCACTAAACCACTTTTACTAATCAATATGTTGCTTGTCTGGAAATTGAGGTTTATTTGGCATCATCAATTTATACCCTATACTGCTCACTACAAGTCTAGGAGTTTTAGAATAGCACAGGTCACTTCCTAAGAACAAAATTAAACAACCTCCAACTAACCAGTAAAGCTGAGGAGCATCTTGGGTCAAGCTCTGGCCACCAGTAGTAATCCAATAAAATCCAAGCAGCCACCATATGAATGAAAACAGGGCATTTGCAGATTCTATGCGCTTTCTGACGCTGCAACGAAATTACCATTGACATATTGAAAATAGGTGAGACATGAAAAGTTCAGTACATATTTTAAATGCCGATTTCTCCCCCCCGCCCCTTTTTTCTTTACTTTCTCGACCCAATATCCAACACTCAGTTACAGTAAGCTTGGAATAATTAACGACGCTCAATTTTCCCAAATAAATCGTTTACAAGTCATGCATTCCCGGTTGCATAAGAATATACAACAGGAGTTCAATTTCCCACTTTATATTCACAATATCCAACAGCAATGCAATAGTATACCTATATCCATCCTGATCGCGTTCGTCAGCAGAATCATTTGCATCGCCAATATCACTCCCAGAACTGGAATTAAAATCTACTCCTCTCTCCCATGAGATCCCACTCTGATACCGTTCTTCGGACACAGAACGTGCTTGCATGTATCTTCTGTACTTAAGAATCACACGCACACAGTGAAACCACCTTGAAGCAAGTACCCACATATCCACAACCTCAGAGGCACCGAAGGCTTCTCCTCAAAGCTCATCCCCCAAACGACAATCCCGCTAATCACAAACGCCAAGTTCCAAACGACATCCAGTATCACTACCGGCTTCGAGAACGCCCAGTTACTCTGACGAGCTTCCAGCTGCTCCGCCGCGTTCTCCCGCACCCGCACTGACGGCTCCCGGAGCATCATCCGCCTCCCGCTCGCATGCCGGAAGAACCGCGCCGCGCTCCGTAACGGCCTCGACGTCCGTCGGAGCACCTGGTCGGAGAGGGAGTAAGGAAGAAGGGGCGAGGGGTCTACGGTGGAATCTGGTAGAGCTGCCGGCAACGAGGGTGTACTTAACATCATGTGAATTCGACGGGAAGAGAAATTAGTTACTATTATATTCGGAAATTCGAAACTCGAATTGATTCGAAGATTAAAGAAATATGGGGAGACTATAATCAAATTGAATAAGCGAAACGGTTATTGCGGCGAAAAGCGAATAGGTGATTGAGGATTCTGAACTTGGGATTCAATTCAAGGATCGGGGGAAAATGGGATGGAATCTAGTCTTCGGAAAAATCGGTGCTTGTTTGTAATTTTGCTGTCAAGTTCAGACTTTGAATTAGTTTGCGAAGACATCAATGCATTGCAAAAGTACAAACAAACACAGAGGATATCGCGAGGGCACGGGTGGCTTTGTGGGAAAAAACAATTTTCATCCAAACGTAAATGGTAAACAGTAAAGATGCCTCTTGGGCTACCGTTAAATCCGTTACTTTTTTTATAATTTAATTCAGTTTAATCTCACTCTTTGTTGGCCAAAAAATTAATAATACCATTAAGAATATTTTAATAATATTTTGTTTGCATTTAAATTATTTAAGAAACAGCTACATTCTATAGCAAACAAAATTATATTAATAAACATAAATTCTATATATGTGTGTAACTAAATTACTTTAATAAATAATATAATTTGATTGAAATATGTAGAAAATAGTCTATTATAGTTATAATTAGTCCATTGGACCTTAAGCCCAATAAATCCATTTGCTTGTGCTATATAACAACTACTCCCTTTGTAATAGACACAATTTTTTCCATTCAATAATGATGAATTAATTCATTCACACATCTCCTACTCCTGCTGGGTCAGTCAACATGATATCAGAGCCCCAGGTTCCAAGAACTTTTTTCCAAGTCTACCCCAATTCTGTCAAGCCGAGAACCAAGATAGGAAGAAAGAACCACCCTGGAGTCAAGAACGGAGCAACGTCATTGAAGGCTAACGAAGAAGAAGCTGGAAGGATTTGGATTTTTGCAAGGTTAGAGCATAGCGGCGAGATGGCTCCTCAGATACGAGCCCTCGACCACAAGTGAACCCACGGCCATTTTCCTTTCCCTCTTCCATAGAGCTGTCACTTTTTTCTTTTACACCGTTCAAGCAAGTCGAAGTCATCGTCCACGATAGACAGCGATGATTCAACGTTTTGCTTCAATCAAGATCAAGGTTTTTGAATAATTTCTGTTGCGATTCTCTCCTTATCACATTTTCTTGTATTGTTCATGAAGTTTCTTGAAGACTATTGCATCTTTCTCGGTGCCGATGATGGAAAAGGATACAGATGACGCAGAATCTTCTGAGTTTCCCATCTTGATTTTTTTGGGAGTCTAGTTGTTTATTTTTTGGCTGATGAAAACAAAGAGGCAGAGGAATTCTACGTTTCTTTAAGAGGTAGAGGGCAACCCCACTGACATTTCGTCTTGCATGGCAAAAAAAAAAAAATTTGTCGCAATGGGAAGAAGAGGAGAGAGGGAAACAGATAAAAAAACGGGTGAGAAGCAGTTTAAGGAGATGGCGGAGATTTCAGCGTAGTGATTTCTATTAAACTTAAAAGTTCTTGAAGGTTTTGATTTTGGTGTCTATCAATGGTAAGAGAAAGGTTGCAGCTTGTGGTGAGCCCAAATGGGTCACCGGTGGATTTTGTTGGCACGAGTTATTCTGGCGAGGCTACAGCTGGACACAAGTGCATGTATGCTCTTGGAGTTTTTTTTGATAAAGAAACCCATTCCCTGAAGGTTATGCCTATTGCTGCCAACCATATATTCAGGTTGGATCCTATAGTGAGAGGCGTGGAATATTCTGATAAAGAACCTGAAAAGACAATTGTGGTAGAGCTAACATCACAAAAAAAAAGGGCAGAGAAAGCTGGAGAGGCTACTATTTTATGGGGAACAAAGTAGTCAATTAAAAAGGCTGAAAAGATTTAAGCTCTAAGACAAGAAGGTAATGCTGAATCTCAAAAGGAGTTGGATGTGAAATTGAAAAATGTGCTTGTAAACAAGCAAGCTCTTGAAAGTACTGATGCTCATATCTCCCAGAATATTCCCCCACATGATCTTTCTGCCACAACACCAACAGGCACATCCTCTGGAAAAGATTATACCTAATGTGGAGTGGGATCACCTCAAGATATTTTTAATCTTCTGCAACAGGAGGAGCAAGATACATGAGAAGAAAAGAAGTAGACCAAGAAAGCCACAACAACAAAGGCTGAAGAGGCAGGGGGAGAAGAAGATCCACCCTTGAATGCACTCATTGCCACAAGAAAGGCACAGCAACAAAGGCTGTAGAGGCAGGGGAGAAAAGGATCCACCCTTGAATGCACTCATTGTCACAAGAAAGGCACAGCCACAAAGGCTATAGAACTTGATCGAATAAAGGGAAAAGAAAAAAAGGGCATTTGCAATATGCAACACCATTGCAATATGCAATGGAAGAAAGTCCTTGTAGGTGAATCTTGAAACTTCCTGCGATAAAGAAGCATGGTGCAAGGCACTCTGTTTGGATAAAGAAGCATCAGTAATTTTCAGTAATGAGTCCATTGTTCCCTTTTAAGCAAGTTAGGAGTTTTGTTAATTTGTATAACTCCAAACTTGAGGGGAAGTGTAGAAAATAGTCTATTATAGTTATAATTAGTCCATTGGACCTTAAGCCCAATAAATCCATTTGCTTGTGCTATATAACAACTACTCCCTTTGTAATAGACACAATTTTTTCCATTCAATAATGATGAATTAATTCATTCACACATCTCCTACTCCTGCTGGGTCAGTCAACAAAATATACTGTACTTTTTTACCATAACTAATATTTTTAAAAAAATTATTAGTACAATTAAAGAATCTTTTGAAAAAATTATATATATATATGTAATGTATAAGTATGTTGCTCCGGAAAGCATTAGTAAATTGGGAGCCATTGAAGATGCTTCATTCTCTCTCCATAGTGAGAGTTAGTTACAACGGTTGCTATGCATGTTTGGGAAATTTTACAAATTTTTAAATAAGTATATAAGAGGAGTTTTGTCTTAACTTGCGTATAACGTGATTGGGAATTACTTCCCAAATATTGGGAGGTGGGAACCATTTTTTCAATGATTAATAAAATTGGCTTTTTTGCCAAAACAAAATTGGGAACCATTAATTACATTTTTATAAGAATTTAATTTAAAAAAATTAGAAGAAAAATTTTCAACTAGGATTAATATCAGGATATGGTGTTTGCTCTTTTATTTGTCTAGTTGACTTAACAGAGAAATGTGTAATGTAAAAAAATAGGAATAGATGGAGTTTGCATATTGGCTGCATTGTGACAAATTTATACTTAAAAATTTACAATCAAATCCTAAATAGGAGAATTAATGAATAAAATGTCCAAAGATTCACAAAATTACCATAAGGTTTAAGGAATAATTGCTGAGGTTATTAATGAAGGCTGAAAATGTTGTCAATAACAACCTCAACAACTACTCCTAAGACGTTATGGTAATTTTGTGAATCTTTGTAACCTTTTATCCATTAATTCTCTTATTTAGAACATGATTGCAAATTTTCCTTTATACTTTGTCCCCTTCCCATCCATATCATGTTTTTATTAAGTAAATTTTTTTCCAAATACAATGTCATGTAAATAATGTCAAATAATTTATCTTGTTTATAATTATAAATAACATAACTAATAGTTATTTTTAATACTATATTGATTTCCGTATTTATTATATTAATTAATTTGTACATAATAATATAAATTAGATAGACAGACCTCAGGTTATACAAATTGAAAAAAAAACGCAAAAACGTTATATTACTAATAAATTATAAATGTACGGCTCTTGCTAGTTTATATATTCGAAATTTAGAACGATACTAAGGTAAAACTTTTCTTTTGGACATTTCTGTGATAACTTGCATTTTTGTGTGTTGATGGTACTTTATAAGGTATTTAAATTCTATAATCGTCCCACAAATGAGGACTCGAAGTTTTAAGTAGTCCAGTTTCAGGACAACTGTGAACTACTTAAACAAGATTAGAAGATTCCAAGAACTCATCATCTTTCACAATTGCAGCGTAGCATAGCATACACCATTCATAAATTACACTAGAAAGTTAAAAGCTGGAAACCCTATATCCAGACAGTAGTCCCCACTTAATCCTCCTCCGTTTATCCCCACCGGAGGTCTTTACGTGGTCCTTGAACAGAGCTTGTAAGTAGTTAAGGTTCCCTGCGAGATGTATAGTCATGTGATTCTGCAAGCAGGATAACAGATATCTGACCTACCAGGGCAGGAAGTAGTAGCATTACTGCCATGGGTATATCGACTCATCCAAAAACCCATTTACATTCTTCCCTACTCATGTATTCATGACTGAATCAATTCAACTCCTTGCATGTTCGGGAATGAGACGTTGACGCAACTCAGCAGGTGCACTGGCCAACTCTGCATTGTTTTATTCAATGAGCAAAAGCAACAGAAACATCATTTAGCATGAGTTTGAGCAAAAATTTTCTCCGACTCATACGGCCCATTTATCTAGGCCCCTGACTATGAGTAAATACATGACTTCGATAGCAAGTTAGTTCTTTCGTCAAATGAAGAGAGGGAAACAATCCGTTTACCTTGTGCTGTAAAGTCAAACAAAGGAGGCAGAGGTCGCCCATTTGGCAAGCATACATTTGGATCTCTTAGATCATTGAAGAAGGGGTGTGCACATGCTTCCAACTGTAAATGAGAAATAACTGAGATCAGACTAACCAAAAAGAACTTATTATTTTCCTTCCCAAACTTTGTGGTTCTGTAGAACACTGATGTTACATAAATAAATTGTTTCCCCGAAAAATAAACTTCCTTACAGCAGTGCACCGTAGATTTGGCGAATACTGGAGCAGCCTTGATACAAGATCAACAGCTTCTGAAGGCATTCTCTTGTGGAAAACCTGGAAGTTACTGATTCAGTGAGTTATGTGATGCATTCATTAATCATGAACTGTATTCTTCTTTAGGTGGGGTTGGCATCGTGAAGAACAACTAACCTTGTGCCATGGGTGTGCTTTAATCTGAGGAAACTTGAATTCAGAGTAATTTGGATTCATGCATTTTATTTCTTCTCTGGTTGGTGTCCCCAATATCTATTGCATATAATAAAACTTGGACTGAGTAACAAAAGCTGATAGAAAATAAAGGTTCCCACAAGAAATCGCTTGTAAAGAAAAAAAATCAGGGAAACTATAGAACATGACTGTACCTTGATGATTTCCACCAACTGATCAACCCCACTCTCCCCTGGGAACATTGGCTGCAAATAACATGACATAGACAAAACATCAATCGAAAAATGTGAATTTAAATTCTAAGACCTAATTAGCAGCAAGCTGGAAAAGGCCCCGTTCACCAATATTTACTTCCAAACTAAATCCATTATATCAACTTCATGTAGCAAGTGCCATGACCAAGATTTTGCAGGTACCAAAAACCAACTGTGGAACACAATTTGCATACAGTCTTGCGTATGCTCACCTGTCCTAGAAGGAGCTCAGCCAAAACACAACCAACGGACCACATATCAATAGCATTTGTGTATTCAGTAGCCCCAAATATGAGTTCTGGTGCTCTATAATACCGTGAGCATATATATGATATGTTGGGTTCGCCAGGCACCTAGAAGTTCAACAATTTTATAAGCTTTAGGAACAGACTATCACAAGATTTCAGAATTTTTTAAAGAAAAGAAACATACCAGCATCTTTGCACTCCCAAAATCACAGACCTTAAGCTGATGAGTATGGGGATTGACCTGTATAAAGTTACAAGTCAATTTAAGCTTTAATCAATAGAAATATCTTGTGTACAAGATCTACAATACTCATTGCAGGAATTTGTACGTGACAAAATCCTGGTGCAAATAGAAGGAAACCATTATAGGAAATGAATGCGTAAAATCTTACCAATAAATTCTGTGGCTTGATGTCACGATGGCAGACGCCAAGCACATGATGTAGATAGTTTAATGCACGGCAAATCTACAAGAAAGAAATGGCCAAAATCACTATAAGAGCAGAAGTAACAAAATCTAAGATAAAAACTAAAATTCTAGCATGCATAATAATGGAAACTCAAACCCACCAGAGTCTCCCAGTTTCTAGACTTACCTGGTATGTATACAGTTGTATATAAACTATAGGCATATGTTGGTGCATTCTGATATAGTGCTTAGAAACTCTGTAGACGGTTTCTGATACATACTCCAAAACCAGGTTCAGGTACAACTCATCTTTCTCAGTAGTTGAAAAGAAACAGTGCTTTAGTTGAATAACATTGGGATGGTCAAGCATGCGCATAACCTGTAGTTCCCTATTCTTATATCTCTTGTCTTGTAAAACCTTCTTTATGGCAACTGTTTCACCAGTTTCAAGGCACCTAGCCTACAAAACAGGTGGTTTCTGTTAAACAAATTGGTATATTGAAAAGTTCATACAACAGAGAAATATATACACTTCAATGTCGTGCACCTTGACCAAAGAAATACATGAAAATTTTCATATAATTACCTGAAAAACGACACCAAAGGAACCAGTACCAACCACACGCTCTGCCATGTACGATATGGTCTGAAAGCCAAACAAAGAATAAATTAGAAAAACAACTATTTTTTGCAGCAAGGCTCTAATACATCTAATTTCTGTCACCCATCAGGCATTGATCATTTCTGATGTCAACTTGAGCTACTTTGCTACCAACACTCAAATGTTCAAACAAAAAAGCAAAATCATAGCATATCAGAAATGATATCCCCACACATTATCCCCAATATGAGAATAGAAAAGATCAACCAATCAAGCCATGGAAACATGAGAGTAGAAAATACCTGCTTTGGTTTTCCATCACGACCACCAATGGCTGTAGTGATTACCTGCCCCGTTTCAGTTCCATTACCATTCACAATAGTTGGTTCCATATCCTGCATGGAGAAAAATCATTACCAAACACAGAATAATTGCATTGAGCGAAGACCATTCAGGTTCATACAACTAAACAATAAATGAAAGTTATATTAAAATGAATACAAATTATTTAGAGCTGTTTTCACATTATTAATAATATAGTAAAAAAGTAATGATCAAACATATACATCAAAAGCAAAAAAAAATTGGGAAAATGAATGGCAATAGACACCTTTTCATTGCGGTTGTTGCCTTTCTCATCTCTAATTTTCATTTCATTCAATTCTTTAGGAAGCTGATCGTAACCTGATTTCTCTGTTCTATCCACAATAGATGCATTGGATGTGCCTACAGTAGCATCTCCTGGCACGCAAACATGCTGCTCCATGTGTGTGCTGCCTCTCTCAACAGGATTTGTTTCCTCATTGACTCTACCTTCAGTTTCTTGATCAAACTTAGCTCTCTTAGAGTTAGAATCCCCTCCCTGTATGGAAACATTAATTTACCGTAAAAAAGCAAGAACATTTATCACCCTAGTTCTATTAAATGGAGATAAAATAAGCCACTCTGTGTAGTAAAGTCCCCTAACCTCACCACTTAGCCAAGTTTATTTAATTCAGTTCTTACCATACCTAAATTGTGTCTGATGTATATGTCAATTAAATCCAAAAATCCCCTCCCATAGAAGGTTATATCTCCATCTTGTCTTTTCCATAAACGGGGCACCAGAAATGACGAATATTCAAATAATTTCTAGCAGATGTGAAACAAAGTAGAATCCAAGCAAATATGGAATGCAATCATGGAACTGAAACATGATGTGGCCGACCGCATTTTTCATTCCTTGTTCAAAAACACTTCAAACGCTATAATCAGGTTAAAACCTCAAACATATTACAAAACCTGATGAATGGAACAGCTAAATTAAAAAAAGGCGATCACAAACAATCAAAGGCCAAAAACAATTACTAAAATTTTGAAAAACAAAAACTAAGCCAAAAACAATTATTAAAGTTTTAAAAAACAAAAACTAAGTAGGAAAATGATATATGCTATTGAATTCCATGCGCAACAACTCATGAATAAAAATCAGCAAATTTGAAATCTTCAGGACAAGTTTATTCATAGAAAACAAACAAAACATTCAAAAAGAAAACAAAGGCAAACAAAAAAAAACTCGTCCTGTAACAAGTTCTCTCCTGATAGCCATAATAAACAATTTCCCACAACTCTCAACATAACATTCAAAAATTCATTTCAAGGCAGATCGGAAGTATATCCGTTCCTCCCGCATCTAGTTTCCTCCATTTTCCAGCACCCAAAGAAAGCAAGGAGCACCCTTAAAATGATTAAAATAAAAACTCTATAGGAAAATTGTTTGGCATACAGGATCTGACGAAATTGAAGTCCTCCCAGAAGCAATGCTCTTCAGCCGTCGCATCATATTCATGGTTTCGGTTTACAACAACGACACAGCACCACCTAACCCAAACCCTAGTGATTCCCTCAAAGAGCACCGGAAAAACTGAAAAAAATTTCAAAAATGAAAAGCACAGAAGAGAGAGAAATTCAAATTTCTCTCCCTTCCTTCCACCGTCCCCAGGCTTCCAGCTAACAAAACAGAAAATGGGATGGAAAATGGAGCCAAGCACACGATCTTATGACCGCCCAGTTTCTCTCTCTCCCTCTCTCTTCTTGTCGGGGCCGAGCTTCCAGGTGGCCTTTTGCTGTTTTTTTTAAAAAGGAAATATTTTAATTGCAGTTTCAATTTTCTATGGTCAAACTTCAATCACGATTAATCATTCTGGACTCATTGTACGTCAGTCAAACATGGAATCGTGATCGCCAATCCTTCTTCAGATGGAAAATTGAACGGCTCAGATCTTCCGCTTTGCGAGCTTTGTTTGGTGAAGCAAAATTACGGAAAAATCCTCGGGCGGGTCTCTCATTTACCGAAAATGGCATTTTCGGACAGAGATACCATTTTTAATTTAAACGAATATTCCGCGGAGCGTTTTGATTGTCCATTTGCCAAGCAGTTAAATTCGACATTTGAAAAAGAATTAATTTTGATCCAGCTGTTTTAATTTTAATCTCTCAAAATTTGAATCATATGTATTTTGATATTTCAAATTTCATTCTATTTAAAAATATTAGTTTATACAATTTTATCAAAACATAGATCATTTTTCCTTCACAATCAAAAACTATGATTTTAAGCTTATAGGACCATGAAGATATGCTTCAAGGATTAAAGATGGTATTAGCTCATATGAAATTGAATTTTTTTAATTTTCTATTAAAAAATATAATTTACTTCCTGATTCAATTGAAGCCGTATTGTTAAATTTAATGGCAATAAATATTTATATAAAATAGTATATTATAATAAAGTTAAATCGAAATACAGTTAAGTTATATTTTTGCTGTTTCCCCTTTTTCTATTTATAAAAACAACTTGGGAGGATTAATAATATTTAGTGAGAAAGGTCATAAAAATTGTATTTATTTATAAAAACCAAAATTTAAAATACTAAATTGTCTCTCCCAATCTCCTACATTCCCTTTGCACTCTATTTTAAAAAATAAATAGGAGCAAATAATTGTTGTCTATTTTATGTGATAAAAAGCAAAGGTAACTCACATTTTATCTGATCATTAAAATTTATATTATATTTTAAAATTTTATTTTATTCTGTGTGTAAAAGAAAATGTAATTAAAATTTTGAGTAGCAGCAATAGAACGTATTAGGTTTTTAAATCAAATTAAAAGTTAGTTCATGAATCGGAATTAAAATTTTTCATTCAGTGGTACAATAAGAGGTCAAACGTTGAATTTGAATGAAAGGTCACACCACAAATTACTGAAAATTAGATATGATGAACTGATTGTGTAAAAGGCAGGAAACTTCAGCCCCAAAAAAAGACTACGACAAACTTTTCACTTTTTTCTCTTTTGGATGAACTTTTTTTGACTTGTTTGGCGAGCCTGTTTAACCTCAAAAAGTCATTTTGAGTTTGTGTCCAAAATGGGCCCGTTTGACAAATTGCCATAAGCCACTTATAAGTGTTTATTCACATAAGTTGAGATAAATATGTGGATGAGATTGTCTCGTTTTACTGAAAAACACTGTTAAACATGTTTATAAAAATAAGCTCCACCTTCCCAAACAGTTCAATGAGTTTATGGGGGTGTTTGGCAAAGCGTTCAAACACCCCAAAAGCACGTTCAACAGTATTTTTCCGTAAAACGAGATAATCTCCTTCACACATTTACTTCGTAAATGGTAAAAGCACTTCTCCACCGCTTTTTCAAACGGACCCTTTAATGATTGATAATGTTTTGAATGAGATTAAGAAGAATATATTTACTTAAAAAAAAGATAGAATTTGATGATTCTCTTTCAATAATGAACATAAGAGAACAAAATGTTGGTGCACGCAATAGTCATTTGATTTGTGTATCCGTTGGAAAAATAGCCATCTTCCAACAAATAATCCAAAACCTTAATTGCTTTATTGTCTCACCATATTATTTGTCATTCCAAAAATATCAAATTAATATTTTGTTGACAAAGGGCCTTTTATCCTACCATTATAAAAATATGTTCACAAATCAATTTTTTCTCATATATTTAACTCATGGATTATAAAATATATTAGAAAAATAGCTTAACCCACGATGAAACAGTGGTTGTTACAATGCTTTGTTTCCTTCTCCAATGAAAAGCAATGCAAGGAAGCAATTTCGTGCTTGATTCTTTTGACATTTACCCCTAAACTCTTCAATCAAATTAAAAATGACATATGTATAATTTGATTGAAGAAAAAGAAGGGCAAATATACAAATAATAAACAGGTTACAATAATTTTTTATGACCTTTTTATTTATGACCAAAATAGGTTAAAATAATGATGAACAAGGAATATGAGCAAACAATGGCTGCGTTTGGAGAGGCCGTTGGCATCCAAAAACCCATTTTCGATCATCAGGCAAACGGAGCAATTGTTTGGATGCCCATTTTGCCAACGGCATTTTGCCCCCAACAGCCATTTTGCTCCAACGGCATTTTACTTATGGACTCAAGGGATGGAATTAGCAGTGC
>JANTPZ010092922.1:0-16451 GCA_025593235.1 Vachellia pachyceras
GCGGGTTTTTTGGGGGCTGACGCGGTGCCCGCGGCGGCCTTGTTGGTCGGAGAGGACACATGGACACTAGTTAATGGCCGGAGAGGTCTGGAGATGGGCTTTGAAGAGAATATGGGGAAGAGAGAACCGGAAGATGATGGAAGAGATCGGTGGGTTACGGCGGCGAAGGAGGGTGAGAGTAGCGACGCCATGCCGTATCTGTTGGAACTAAACAGTTGAGGAGTGATGACAGCAATAGATCGTTGGTGATTGGCCATTATTGTGCCACGTGGCAGATTCTTAGCAACAACGTTTTTGGGTTTTGTTTAGATAAATTGACTTGATTGATTGATATCAAGGACCTTAAATAGATTTATTGAACAATTTTAAAACCAGTGATTAGGTTCTAAATCGTGGGGCAGATTACATGGAATTAGAAAGGGGAAGATGTAAACTGTTCCAATACTTTTGTTTAGAAGTAACTTTATTCAAAAAACTATCCCTAAAGTTTACAAATCAGAAGAATTTCACTTTATACATTACTTGGGGGTCTGATCGTTAATTAACCTAATATGTTGAGTTGGTATGTACACCGTAAACGTGCCCTCTACATTGGCTTTAATGTACAAATTTACTCTAAAAATTTTCACTAATAACAACATTGTTTCACAAATATTTTAAGTTTAGTACTACCCCAAAGTTTCCGACTTGTAACAATGTCAAATTTGCCGTTATCCAGATTAAATTTGACCCTTCTGACCAAATATTGTCCGTAATAAAACAGTCAAAGGGTTTGTTTAGATAGCTCATTGGGAGAACGGACACATATTCCAAAATAAATATGTGAGAGGAATTTTATCTCGGTAAGCACATGAATAGATTTTGATTGTCCAAACGGACTAACCAAACAAGCCTTAAACCCCCCCCCCCAACCATCATACCCCCGCCAAACAGAGATTGACTGGTACCTCTTGGATTTTCTCTTTGTCACACAAAATGCTTTCACCTCTTTAATTTTCATCAATCCTTTAGATAGGATGCATTTTTTAAAATGTTTTTCCTTAAATCATAAACCATCTTGGAAAAAAAAAACGAAGTGGCTACACATGGACCTATCATATCAAAATATTTGATCAATTAACAAGTGATTTAGAAACTTTCGAATCAACATTGTTCCAAATGAAAATTATGTGAATGACACTTACCCAATCAACTCAACATATTTGGTCCAAAACCGATTAGTTTTAATCTAGATAATGATCTATGTGTAATTGTTACGATTTAAAAACTTTCAAAACCTGCTCCAATGGTTGCTCCAAAAACTTTCATAACATTATTATTTAGTGGAAACTTGCATGGTGAAATTAGACAATAACCCAAGTGGAAATCAAGAAAGCGACTTCGTAGCAAAATGAATGATCCTTAAAGATTAGGCTAGAAATTTTTTTCTGTTTAAAGTCCAAGTTATATTCTGTTGTTATTGAGTTTAATGAAGTTTATTCAGCATGGAAGAATGCTACCCAGCATAAGAGGCTGATCTACTCCTGTGCCGTTGTTATATTTGGAGTTCTGGAGTCCTTGTTTGCATTGGCTGCTAAGATTTGTAGAATGTATGTTCATTGGATTCCTCGTCCAAAGATAACAATTTTTCATTTATCCGTTTCAATATTTTCTAACCAATTTGTAGTTTCTGAGCTTTCAATGACAAGTTCCTATTTGTTCCACCTCATACACAATAAAGCCGAACATAGTGAATTGAGGCGTCTAAAATGAAACAGAGAACAAAGTACACAATCTACAAAGCAATGCCACACTTAAAATTTCAAAAAAAAAAACTTTCAGAGCAAAAAGCGCATGACATTGAAACAACTATAGAGAATACATAGAAACCAATTTAACTTGTACAATACACAAAAGAACTATACAGCTACTGTCCTGTGTGAGTCAATAGAATAATAGTTAGCGGTATTTTTTTTTATTACAAGTTAGAGGTATTAAGTGTTAACAAATAGCAAAACAAAACAAGAAAGATAATATGAAAACTCCCTGAAACTTAAAATTAAAAACAAAATAAACCATGTGTGGAGCAGATCTCATCTTACAATTACAAGAGACCTGTTAGTCAACAGAGAATTTGTCTTTAGGATCTTACTGCTGCATAACCTGACACTGAAATTGTTTTCTTTTTTCTCAGATATATGATTGATCCACTGACGAGCAATAACAAAATCACAATCCCCTGTACATAAGTGTTTCACAAAATATACAGTCAATACTCACTTTCATCTATAGTTCAACAATCAACACGCAGAGTACCAAATATATACCCCTCCAGTCAATCGTGTAAGACCTAATTGGGAAGTTAGTCTTTGACCTGAATGTAATATCTATCTCACATATTTATCATTCCCCCCAAACTATCCCATAGAAATACTTCCTCAACAAGGTAACCCATTATTCTTTTATAACAATGGTTGAAATCAAAATCCATCCTAAATAAGAGTATTTTAGGAAAAACGTGTTATATTTATTATAATAAACTAAATTAACTAGATTCATAAATCTAATCAAATTAGTTAAAATCATCATAAAAATCTTCATGGATAAGTTTTCTCCGATAGAATTTAAAAATTTTAGCAAAAGAATGAAAGTTTTGACTAATTTTTCATGACACGCTGCAATACTACTAGAATGTTCATTATGACAATGATGCTTGCGGGGTATACAGTAAATTGATTAAAATAACAGATCAGAGAGCCATGGAGCATTTTGGCTTGATGGTGAGCAATTCAATCTCACCAATCAAGTCATTTGTTCGAACCTCGCAGTCCTTCTCTTTGAACCAAAAAAAAAATAACAGATCAGAGAATGCCCTCCAAAAAGACTTGCACCCAATGAAGGTTACCCCATGGCTATTGGTAATCAATTAACATCAATTATCAATGAGTAGTTTGCAGTTTGATAGGCACAGAAAGCTTTAGCGACTGATAAGGATAATGGGCAACATGACAAATCTCTTATATTCCACTACCGAATCCTTAATATAAGAGATAGGTAACTAATTTACGAATATTGAGGAAATTAGTTAAATTAGTTATCTGTAACAAATGGGTATTAGTTTAATTGAAATACCCTCTTTAATCATATACATTGGAACTACTCCTCAAATGAAACATTCTTAATATGTGCAATCAATAGGGATACTTTGGGATAAAAATTATAAATTTGGAAGACAAATTGGATTAAGACCTTATATCTAGAACCCCTTGTCTAGCTCCTCTATTTAGGAGTGAAGCAAGTATTAATGACTTACATAAGGACCAACAAGAAGTAAAGAATTATAGATAACGAGTAGCACAATCTCAAGTAGTATATCCATGCAAAGATATGAGCATGCCAAATTAAATTTTGCTCTTAAATGTCAACCAAATTGTAAATTAACTTCTGCGAGATGGACATTCTTCTTACAATTATGAAATGTGGAGGATGAAAGTTGATGCCCAATAGGGCCAATACAATAGCAAAGGTTCTTTCACAGTGAAACATGCAGGAAGCATGATAATAATAACTGATGCGTAACTGTGAAATGTGGGCTTGTTCTAATGCTAGAAGAGTAAAAGCAATTTAAAGCAGAAGGTAGACTGCAGATGGATGAACAAGGACTCAATCTGTTTTATAGTGTTATCACTTATCATGCCACTTCAAGTAAGATGCCTCTTGAAGTGGAACTAGGATTATAGATGATGGTAACCACATGAAATGTTCTCACTCTATGAGGATCCAAAATCTTAGATATGTTAATGGCTCTTAATCTATGATTCACTCTTTGTTTTGCTTCGACAAAGTTTGAAAAGACCCATCATCATATGGGTCATACTTTCTCCAACCCAACCAGCCACTTTGGGGCGGGTTGGGCTAGGGATGGGAATACGGGTTGGGCTCGCGGGTTGGTGGGCCAGCCCACCTAACCCGCTTTTTTATTTTATTTTTTAAAAATTATTTTATATGTTTTTTGCTTTTTTCCAATCACAATAATTTTTACAAAGAAAAAAGTGATATTAAATTCTATTTTTAGGAAATTATTGAACACTTATTGATAAAATTGGAAAGATAATCATGAAAATATGCAATCTTATAGGAAAAAATTGGGTAAAAATTATTTTTATAAAAAATAAAATGAAAAAGTTGGCGGGCTCGGGCTGGCCCGTATTCCCATCCCTAGGTTGGGTCCATGGGCCTAACCCATAACCCAAGCTACTAGCTCTACTTGCACATTTTACTCCAGAAACACTCCTCTTAACAATTGATGACTTTGAGCAATTATAGCAGCCCAACTCAAGACTATGTTTATAACTTGTTATACACACTGTCATGATGTCACATGCATGGCCTTGCCGAGCAGATCGTCAGCTAGTTGATGACATAACTAGTTCAAGAACAAATAGCACCCAACTCAATGAATGATCTGAGATTGTCAAGTCCAGCTATAAGTGCTTGTTTGGTAAACCCCCAAAAGCACTTTTACACAAGTCAAACAAAACTCCTCTCACGTACTTATTTCAAACACTGTGAAAGTACTTAATAAGCTAATCCAAATACAAAAGGCTGCAAATATAAGTTATAAATCCAAATGCAAATTACCTCAAAATGAAGGACCGACAGCTCATCTCCAGTAGTTGAAGGTATACAGCTTCTATAAGTGATGTAAGCCTGCAACCCCTTATCTGAAGTAGATGATCTATCCAGAGTAGACTGAGCATTTTGAGAATCTGATTTCTTTGAACTTTTCACGGAATCTTCACTTTCTACACATTTCAATGGAATTCGGTAGCCAGTTTCACTGCAGCGATATTTCTCATCACCCTTTAGACAAAAGAAACAAATATATAAGAATAAAATAAAGATCAAATTAAAAGCTAGGCAAAAGGCACTTCATAGGGATCACATAGAAGAGAAAATGGAAACACAGATGTAGAGATACAAAGATGTTCAAATCTTTTAAAAGCTTCGAATGACTTCTTTTGGGTGAGGAAGACTAAAAAGCAGGACTTCACACCTCATCTCATCAGCTTATCACATTTCACAACCCTCAGACATACATCAGTGTTTTAGGTTTAAGGAAAAAAGTTGCAGATAAATATTCAAGAAAACATTTCCTATTTTGAAACGCCCAAAACAACTAACTCAAAAGCCCTGACAGAGCAAGAACCAATCCTTAATTAATGAGGAATTCATATATCACAAGTCCCAACAATTAAGAAACACCAAAACAGACACACATATAAGGTATGACAGCATCCGCATAATACAACGACACACACACATTCACAAACTCAAAAATATAAAAGAAAATTGAACATTAAATAAATAGTTCAAAGATAAAATAAGATGTTAATAACAAGCTACAAAATAGTTGAAACATAAAACAAATTAAAATTATTATTTTCCATTCAAATTAAATATAAACATTCATCTCTATCGACATGACAAAATGTCTTATGAGTTCATTTTGTCACAGTTCAGCATGCACCAGATATTAAGTGCCTCTCCAAATGGTTCAAAACATCTTGCACAGAAGAAAAATGCTTGATACAGGTACTGAAAGGGAGGGAGGCATAAAAGTATTGTCTTGGGTGCTTCCTATCTGAATCTCCATTTCTGGTCTGGAACGTTGGATAGTTTAACCAGTGAAGAAATGACATATACTATAAAATTCATTTTAAACACAACCATCTATATATTCACGGTCTAAGAGATCAATTCACAAGAAATCTCAAGGGCAATGATAACTAAAAATCATAGTGTGATATAATGAAAGAAGATGTATAGTAAAAAGATCAATCCCCAATTTCAGAGGAACTGAAAAGCCACCTTCTCGGAATAGAGGCAGGGAACGCAGGGTCCAGAAGGAGAGCATTCAAAAGTGGCGTTACTCCCCGAGGGCTTTTCCTTAAAACTCATTAGAACTCTGCGTCCGAACCCATTTTGAGATCCCTCGCTTCCCAAATCTCTGCCCAATCCAAGAAGAACAAACATAAAAAAGGTAAAAGTTCAATTATCACAATTCACACAGATCGCACAAATTAGAATGGAATTGACACACAAACAGTAGAGCTTACATCTGCTGCCCTAAAGTGCGAAGGAAAGATTCCGAGAACAGAGACATGATTAGGAAGAAGAATATAGGAGAAAACTGGGAATTTGCAAAATTCATTGCCTTTACTTTGCAACTCCTTCTCCACTCCTCCTTCAAATTCAAATAGGTTCTGCTCGATTGAGTATGGATATCTAAATTATTGGGCTTTGCAAGAACTCTATATTATTGCTTTTTTTAAATAATGCTTTATGGATCTAAATTATTCTGCTAGGTTTTGGGAGCATTGAGAACCGCACTGCGATCAGACTTTTTTTTTTCATGGACTTTACGGGAATGTGACAAAATGATGAATATTTATTCAAAAAATTTTTAAAAAAAATAAACTTTTTAAACCTTCAAACTAAAAATAAATGATATAAATATATAAATATTGATTTATAAAAGATACAAGTATCAACATTAATTCATGAAGTTATAATCCGAATTAGTATATTAGGTTTAAAGCATATTTTAAAGGTGTACACTAATAGGATTAAAGCTTATTTTAAAGCTTTTTTAGTGATCTACATTTTATATGGACCTTTAAAGAGCCTTCAAGCATACTGGGCCTTTTGAAGGCTCAAACCTGAGCATTAAAAAGCTTACATTCAGGCTCAAGCGCAAGTCCAGACTCAATGTATTCATTACAGGCTTAAGCCTATTTAATCAAAACATGACCTGACTTGACTTGTTTCCATACCTAGTGGTTTGGTCTCTCAAATTCACTCTATCTAAAATTGTTAGTCCCTACTCTAATCCAATGTATCAAAAAAACTGTCATTCCATGTAGTTCTAAAAAGTCCATATAATTTTGACCAATTTTGGTTTAGATCCACATACTTTGAATAGATTTTTGTTTTGGACCACAAATTTAATGGTGTTGTTATAAATTAAAGCTAAATAGAGAAAGAGAAGAGAAGAGAAACTTTGAGAGAATGAGAGAGTTTGAGAGGAATTCTATTCACTTTTGAATGTGTGTTGTATGCCATGTACAAAGCCCTATTTATAGGCCTCTAAGAGTGGCCTCTAAGAGCTATAAGCAATAAATGTTACAATCAAGATGGATTGATATACATTGTGACTCTTTGTACATACATTGTGTACATACATTTTGATACTTTGTACATTGAGCACCTCTTTAGTTTTTCAACAACAATTCATGTATAGTACTTATTGCTTAGGGAATCAAGAGTCCATGGACATCCACCCTTATAAAGTATTTATAACAGGTGTTAATTAATGTTGTTAAATATTGAAGTTTTTATGAAACTATAAAAATCAAAACCATATGTTTAAAAATGCAAAATTAAAAAATAAAAAAACAAAGAAGCTTAAAACTATAGGGGCATGTCATACAAAATTGTTTTCATGTTATCTTGTATAATTATCAAATCATGTCTCTATAATTAATAGAGTCGGTGACACATAAGTACAATTATCGTTGTTAACATTGAGTTTAGGATCTTTTAAAACTACATAGGCCAACAGTTTTAGATAGTGAATTAGCCGATCGAAATGATCATTTTTAAACTTCATGAATCAGAATTCAAATCAAAATAAACTATAAAGAACAAAAGTAGATTAAACCCATTATAAAATTTGGATGAGAAGTTACTTGAGAATGTGATCACTCACGTGAAGGGCAAGAGGTTTAATGATGGAAGCCATGCCACACACAGCGTTTTATGGACACCGTAATTCTTCATTAGGGTTAAGTAGCATTTTTGCTACGGAAGTATACACGTTGGAGCACTAAGTATCTGAAAATTTTCGTGGGACCAGATTCATCCCTGAAGTTTATAAAACATAGTATTTTTCATCTGGAGCAACTGAACCTTAACGGACGTTCATCTTCATTCGAATAAGGCACGTGTTATTCGAATAAAAGACTCCTCTTCAGCGTTAAACTCATTCAATCGAATTTTTCCCCAACGTTTTAGATTTAATAGAATATAAAAGTTGAGATTCAATCGAATCAGTTTTATACTGATTTGAATCATAGACTTTCTAAACCTTATTTTTCTCCAACGGTTTGAAAAATGGGAAAAATCGGTTTATAAAGTCTCATTTGAATGAATATAAAACACATTCGAATGATTATACTTTTTATAAACAGTTTAGAAAGTTTAAACTTCAAAATACTGTAATTTCCTCATTTCAACTTCATATTTGACGAATGACCTACCATTAGAAATCTCTTTGAGTCTAGTTTCAAATGGTACAAGTTTCACAATCATTGAATTAGTATTTTGAGAAACATGATTAAAAAACTAAACATGTATCAGGAATACGTTTCTTCCAGATATATCTTCAGTTTTTTTATCATATCTCTCAATCCAAATGTTCAATTGATTTGAAACTTATGCCATTTGAAACTAGACTCAAAGAACTTTTCAATGATAGTTCATTTGTTATATATGGAGTTAAAATGAGGAAGTTACAATATTTTCAAGTTTAACCTTTCTAAACCGTTTATAAAGAGTAGATTCATTCGAATGTGTTTTATATTCATTCGAATGAAACTTTCTAAACCGTTTTCCCCAACGTGTAGAAAGTCCACTTTCTACACCGCTGGGGAAAAACAGTTTGGAAAGTGGGAAAATCGGTTTAGAAAGTCTCATTCGAATGAGTATACTCTTTATAAATGGTTTAGAAAGCTTAAATTTTAAAATGCTGTAACTTCCTCATTCAGCTTCAAATTTGACAAATGACCTATTATTAGAAATCTCTTTGAGTCTAGTTTCAAATGGAATAATTTGCAAATCAATTAAACATCTGGGTTAAGAGATATGATCAAAAAACTGAAGATATATATGGAAGAAACGTATTACTGATACATGTTTAATTGTTTAATCATATATCAAACCACTAATCTAAAGTTATATATCTCTATATACTATAAAGATGTAACTCTATATGGAAAAATTATTGTGGTTGTGATTTTTTATATAGTTGTAACTTTTAATCGAAGAGATATTACTTCATAAGGTTCCACTTTAATATATCTCTTCGTACATTATAAATATCCTCCCAATTTTCATTTGAACACACAATTTTCCACACAAGAATATCAAGGTCATTGTCTTTCTGTTTGAGTGCGCACATATATAAAGTCAAATTATCACTTTGTAAAAGCATTTGTTGTCTTGGCTTGAGTGCTAGGAGTACAATCCATACACAAGGTCTATGTTGTATCCTACAGGAAATTCACCAGTTAACATAATTTGCACCATGTAATATAAGAATAAGTGAGTCTGAATTAAGTTTAAAAGAAAATATTATCAACACTTTGGAGATATCGTACACAACTTTCACTTCATCTCTTCTTTTTGTATTATTCAGAGAATCATTCCCACAAAAAACACCAACATTTTTTTGTATCCTACTAATAGGGAATGTGAGTAACCTCCGATGATTTAAACATTAGTTTTTTATGTTGTAAAGGGTGCCTCCTTCCATTAGATCTTGCTCCAGATTGGCACCTTTTTTAAAACTGTTAATGATTTAGCCATGAAATTTTTTTATGTACAGCTATATATTATAACTATAACTTGAAACTTTGTTTGAATCATATATATTGATGTTGGGTATATTATCACGACGCTTGGTTTTTCAGAAACAATGCCATTTGCATGCCAAAAGAAAATGACAAGTGGAAGCAAGAAAATATTACAAATGGATGATTTTGATTAGACAGTTATCATACATGGACATATAATTATAATTCAACGTATTTTTTTAACACTAATGCAAACAAACGTATATCCATTTATTTCAATCAGATAAAGGAAAACCATTTTACAAGTATTATAATTTATCTGTAATTTTACTACATATACATTTTTTCTTTTTATAAATCCTTTTAACTCTCCCCGTTAAAGCTATTACTTTTTATATAAACTAACAGGAACTAAATAGCGTTAATAGACCCAAATTTTTAATAAAGAAAGAAAAATGTACAAGGACTATTTTTTTTTAAACATATTTGAGACATCATCAACCATAAGGGGTTTATTTGCCTTCATTTTCTAAAATCTAAATTTGGTTTTATACTTTTTTCCTTCTTTCCCTTTCTTCTTTCTACTTTTTCCTTCTTTCTCTTTCATCTTTTCTACTTTTTCCTTTTTTTCTCTTTATCTTTCCTACTTTTCCTTTCTTCACTTTCCTCTTTCATACATACTTTTTGCCTTAGAATCCGTAAAAACTAATCAGCTTGTTTGGCAAAGCGTTGAGGAAAGCCAAAAGAACGTTCAACAGTGTTTTTCTGCAAAACGAGATAATCGCCTTCACATATTTACTTCGGTTTGCGTAAAAGTACTTCTTTACCGCGTTTTCAAATTGATCCAATAATTTCTCAAATATAAATCACTTTTCAAAGCCTAGGTTTTATCTCAAAATCTGTAAAAGCTATTTTCCAAAATCTATTATCCAAAACCTAGGTTTCACCCCGAAATCTATAAAAATTATTCTGAAAATGAAATCCAAACAAACCCTAAATATTCACCCCTCTCAACTGGAATTCATTCAAATTTTAGCTTACTACACGATGAGTAACTAAGGCCTTCCATTAGATACATTCTTATTGATATAAGTTCCCATGCGACTTGAAAATGGTTCTCCTTGAAATTAAATAATGATAGGCTTTGAATAGGGTGTGAATTTTTAAAAATATCCAGATTGTTAGATCATGTATATTTAGAATAGGAGGAGGAAGTATTAATTTACTTAGGGCTTGTTTAGAAGCTAGATTTAAAACGTAGGTTTTGATCCAAAACCTAGATTTTGTCTAAGTACAAAAATTCTTCTGAAAAGTTATTTTGGTTATAAAACCTCAGTTTGAAACTTAGGTTTTGAAATCTAGGTTTCATCTTTCCTACTTTTTCCTCTTTCATCTTTCATACTTTTTTCCTTCTTTATTTTTCCTCTTTCCTACTTTTTCTTTCTTTGTCTTTTCTCGTTCCTACTTTTGTCTCTATTCTCTTTCCTCTTTTCTACTTTTCATTCTCTCTTTCCTCTTTCCTATCCACTTTTTGCCTCAAAATCCGTAAAAGCTAATAACTTCCCAAACATAAATCACTTTTCAAAATCTAGGTTTTGCCTTGGAATCTGTAAAAATTATTCTCCAAAACTCTATTCTTCAAAATTTAGATTTTACCTCAAAATCTGTAAAAATTATACATAAAAGAGTTTCTATACAAACGCTTAATAAGAAAATGCAAGCACACACCCACAAATGCAAGCGAACATTTTTTTTTTTGGGTGAAAATGCAAGCGAACATTTGGAAATGCTAAGCTCATGACTATAGAAGCCAGAAGCGTACTCAGGTGTGTCGATTCCTTTCTCGCACTCTGCTTCCACCCACCACACAATTCTCATCGCTCCCTTCAGTTCCTCCTACTTTCTCGCTCCACCTACGTGTTTCGTCAAAGTTCTTTTTCCAATTCCATGATAGCCAATTACAAACCTAATTACAGAGCGCCCAAGCCCAAACGAGACTGGGTTGCCGATTGGGTCTCCTAAAATGACGACAAAGTTCGTACTTTGCCCATCTGCATCGGCGCCGCTTCCCTATTGGTCGTCCTCTTTAATCGCACCCTTTTGTGGCATCGCTTCTGTTGCTGATGCTGGCAGGTTATAATTTTTATTTTTTGAAATTTCGAGCAAGTGGATTGTTGACCTCTAGCTTAATATTTTCGTTTAGGGTTCAGTTTAAATCTATTGGGGCTTTGTAGTTTACATTGTAACGTAAGATTGCCGGAATCAGTTTTGGTATGCTCAATTTGTATTGCTTGAATTAGTTTACTGGGAGTTGCACCTCGTGTATTGAAGACAAAATCTAGCATTGAATATGTCGGATTGAGGGTAACAAAATTTGTATTGGTAAATTGTAAAACTTAGTTTTTGCTTTCTAGAAGCAAATTTTGTTAAATTGTAAAACTTAGTTTCTGCTTTCTACAGGCAAATTCATTTTTCTTCCTTTTGCTTTCTTTATCATATTGAAAATGCGTATTAAATTTGCTCCATCTTCATTTTGTCACTTGATGCTCAACTATCTATGCCTATGGCATGTTGTAGCTCTTCCTCTACACCACAATGTTAAAACCTCATAAACCGAAACCAAACCACTATTTACATCCTAATTCTATATATGCTTGGAGTTTAAAATTCAGCATTGTAGCCTATTAATCTTTAATGAGTAAGATGGAATAACTGTACTAAGGTAAGTTATTTCCTAACGTTATTACTGTAATGTGAATCGCAATGGTGTAGTATTAGAAAAGCTACCAATCTCTAATTGTGTGATGTATTAGTGAGTTGTGGGATGTTCTGTTACTGAAGATTGATTGGCTTGACTACCTTGGTGGAAGTATTATAACAGATCATGTATACTGTGGAATATTTTGAGTTACTTGTTCTAATTAACACTTGAGTATTTGATACTCTGCAGTTCGCAATCCAGAGCAGACCTCTTGACCGTAGCGTTGGCCGTTACCAGTATCTTAACTGCTCTGATATGGTTGTCTATCAAACCCAAGTCCATAGCTACGGTGAGCTCTTTGCATCTAAATTTGAAATGCTCGCTTTTCTCTTGTTGAATTAATTCTTATGCATCCTATTCTTTTTCCCCAAAACTTTGCTTCCTGTTCTTATTATATAGGTAGATCCTCAAGGAGTTGAATGTAAGAGGGTTTGTACCTGTCTCCCTGATTATGCAGTTACTGAGTTGCTCTGGTAATGTGAATTATATTCACTTGTCAACTTTCTTTGTATTCATCCTTCCTCCCCTTCACCCAAGTGCATTCTTCATCTGTGGAGAAGTTAAATATATTCAACATTGTGGATTAAACTTCACATCCCTTTTTATTGAACTTCCACTTCGAAAAATGCTTATGAATGAATAAAAAATTGTAGTTTATACATTGATGTGATGATGTTATATACTGTGTTGTCTTAGAAATTACTGTTAGGTCTTCAACATGTGATGATAACAGTGTAGATATGAAAATAAAAGGCATCTTGATTTATGAACTGTCGTGAAAGTTCATGTACAAAGAACTGTTTGCTTTAGTGCTTTCTCTACTGATGGTTTATCTGGCCCTCTATTCCCAGGGTGTGGGAATCTCTATCAGATGTCACACGCTGCAGATCACTTGTTATTGTTTATGAAAACATTTGTGTGCTTCAAATTGGTTGAGCGGCAGAAGCTTCTTCTAGGAACGGGGAGGCCATTAATCCAGATGCCGATAAATTGATGCAGGGAACATTATATCAGGGTGTTATAAAATCTGGAGCTCGTATGTTTTTAACAGTGAACCATCATTAACTGTATTATATATATCATAGTTGACTGCTACACAAGTTAATCATTATTTAGGGCAATGCATGTTAGTGTGAATTTCAACCAAATCTGATCTGAATGTGCAGAGAGCTTCTTGGCTAACCTATCTCTTTATCCTGTGAAATATGAGCTGCCATTTTTGCCTTCGAACACTCAGGTATCATGTTTACATATTATATGTGCCTCTTCACTGCCTTCCCTCTTGACTTGGGAGATTTCCGTGCAAGTCCTTTTAAATTGTACTCTGTCTAAATGTTAATCAATGACTCAAGATATTTCTCAAACATGAACTTTTTTTAGAAAATAAAAGATTCAGGAATCAGTATGTATAGTCACTTGTCTCTCAACAGTGTGACAAGGTGCATGCTAGATGTTCTGGGATCCCTTTAACCGAATTCAATTCAAATGGTGATTTGGAGAAAGCATACATCAAGTTACTTCAATGACTCCAGCTACACTTGGGCATTAGAAGATTCTTTGGTTGTCAAAATTTCTCCTCTTTTATCATTGTATAACTTGTTGGCATTGAACTTGGTTTCTAGACATTTTGAAGAAACTAACTTGACCATAGATTCCCTGTTTATTGAAATTTGAAGTGATCACTAGGTATTGTCAGGCTTCCTAACGGTAAAAATTAGTGTATAGTATATCAGACCTGCTGCTCACACCAGAAAATTGGTCAACTGGTCACTAATTCAGTCTGGGCAAGGGTGCACCTCCTCAGAAAGAATCAGTGGAGCCGATCATGAACTAGTCAAAACCTATAAAATTGACGGTTTAAATAGTTGAAGCCAGTTATACTTTTCAAAATTTGTTACGTTTTTTTTAAATTTAAATCTTGTTTCTTAGCTTTGATTTATACATAGGCATTGGGAAAAGAATACTAGTGTGCAATTGGGTAAGAACTTTGTATATATTATAAAATTATAAATTTTAAAAATAAGTATGCACACGTAATTATTTTATTTTCATTTTAAATTGTATATTAACTTCCTTACATTTTTTACCACCTCAATTATTATGTTTTTAGGCGGTAATTTTGCAACCACCAGGAGACAAAGGAATTGCAATTATTGGTGGTGACACAATACGAGGTTTCACCACTTCTGACCAGGTATATTTGCTTAGCATTTATGTCTTCATTTTAAGGATATAATACCTCCAGATACCTCCAGATCGATTTATAAGAAACAACTTGTTAAATTTTTAGCTATAATTTATGGAGGTAGTATAAATCTGTCAATTTGCTATAATCCTTGGGTGCAAGTGCGTCATGTAACGGTGTAGAATTTAACACCTTAATATTTGAAGATGCCAAGGTTCCAATTCTGTCCCCAAGACATGACAATGCTATCTGTATAATTTGTAGGTTTTGCACCTAATATATGCCCATAACATATATCCCAGTGATTGAACTTAGTGACTTGCACGGATACCATATGGATTGGTGACATAAATATTGAAATGATTTCAGGCATGGATTACTCTTATTGGAGAAAAGCTGGATTCTACCCTTTCAAAACATGCGAGGCAGTTCCAACTTCACAGGATTAAATTTGAAGACGTTAAAGGTATTGAAGTTAGGGGGGAAAGCATGCAATGTAATTCATGATATTTTGCTTATAATAGATTTTAGCATCTTTGTATTGTAAATGTTTCAGTTGATTGACTTGCCATAGGGAGGCTCAAATTGACACCCATGCGAACTCCCCCCCCCCCCCCAAAAAAAAAATCCCGAAACCGGGGGAAAAAAAACACACACACACACAAAAACGCACACTAGGCAGTTCTACCATGATTTGTAAGCATAGTATTCATATGCAGTAATATCCAAGGGTTATGGTTTCCTCCAGACCGTTATGTGTAACATCTTAGTGCTTGTTTGGGAATTCTGTTGGGAGAAATGAGTTTACAGATTTCGAGGCATTTTGTGAATTTCGAGATGGTTTTATTTCAGTTTACGTGTAACATTACAGTGTTCCCAAACAAGCAGTTAGTTCATTATGTATTTATTAATAATATGCCTTCAACCAAACTAAGTGCTTGTTTGGAAACCTTCAAAACCACTTTAAAAAGTACTTTAACATAAATTGAGTCAAAATTCTTTTAACACATTTACCTAAAACTCTATAAATTTATTTAAAATAAACTAATTCAAACATTACCAACACTCCCGGTTAAGTTGTAAAATTAGTATATGACAAAGGGGGCAATATACACCTCTAGAAAAAGTTATGACGCCTGTTGCTTTGTTTTTTTGCCCCTGGCCATCCTTCTGTTCTTCTATAGAAAACAGTGATCTTCATAGAAAGTTCTGTGCACGAGTGTATCGGCTTAAAACCTTGTCTTTTCATTGTTTTCTCGACATGTCTTTTGACGCCTCTAGGTTTGTCAAATGATAGAAATCCTTGAGATGGACTGAGTGACAATCATGTTTTTGCTTCAGAGCATTATATTTAGTTCAGTCATTGATAACAATCTTGTTTCTGCCAGCATGAAAAATTCAGAGTGAATGAATGATAGGAAACAAACAAGGATTACCCAACTGGAGAAGAATGAAAAATTAAAAGGGAAAAAAAAGAAGGAATCCATTCATATTGCTGCTAATATACAACTGTGAGCCCTGTGAAGTATGTTTCATGTTTAAAGTCATCAAATAAGAAAGAAAAAATTTCTGTTCCCTAATAAGTAATAACCCCCTCCCCCAAAAAAAAAAACAATGAAAAGAATGAATGTCTATAGCTATGATCATTGTGCTTTACAAGGGTACATGGCGAACCCTAATAGATTAGTGTGTCCCCATATTTATAGAAACGACCTTTCCCAAGGTAGAATCCCTGTTGCAGGATCAGCAAAATGTGACAAAAGGAAGTCCTTCAAGCCAGTATCCCAAACCTCACAAAATTGCAGCCTCCAGTTTGGTGGTTCAATGGCTTCTGTTCCGAGCCCTGGAGCTCTGTCTTTTGATCCTTTGTTTTGGTCTTCTTGCCAGTCAA
>JANTPZ010092923.1:0-11910 GCA_025593235.1 Vachellia pachyceras
AAGCCATTGTGAAAGGGCAGCTTCTGCGAGTGCCGTTGAAGATTAAGTGATTGGAAGCTCAAAGGTGCAGGAGAAGGGCACTTGGGGCAAGGAACAGTTAAGGAAGCCATGGGAAGTGAAGCTAGAAGCCAAATGCAGAATTTGCTTTGTCTGCGCTCAGCTAGGTTAGTTATAACCAAGAACGGGGATGGAGGTGGGTGAGAATATAAAGCGGGAGGCTATAAGAAATGAGGGTATGAGAAATCAGAAATGGCCAAACGGAAGTGGGAATAGAATTAGAGATCAAATCGTAGAGACTTTAGGATTAAATTAATTATTTTATATTAATTGCTAGTTGAACAATTGTATGATGCAATTATTTGTGTGGTGTTAGTAGTTAATTGAAAGAAATTTCCTTTTCTTCTTAATATTTAATTTACATATATTTTTATTTACTCTACTTATTTTTAATTATTTTCTTTATCATCAAAATTATCACATTAAGTTAAAATATAATTATATGAATATATACATATGTAATTTATCACCAAAAATCACTTCTCAAAAGTTTATCTAAACGGTTTCACCTTTTAAAAAAAGTCACTTTTTTAACGTTTATCCAAATATAAATCACATTTCACTTTTGACCTCCACTTAAAATTCCTTTTGCAAAATCACTTCTACCAAAAAGTCACTTTTTCCACCGCTTATCCAAACGGTGCCATTATTGTTGAATATGAAACACGTTGGTTAAATGAAAGAAGGGGCGATTAAGGGCTTGTTTGGCATTAATTTTAAAATATAAGTTTGGTTTCAAAATTTAGGTTTTACCTCAAAATTGAGGTTTTGTTCAATAAAATTTTTTTCCCCAAAAGCTATATTGGCTACAAAACCTCAGTTTGAAACCTAAGTTTTCTCTTTTCTACTTTTTCCGCTTTCCTACTTTTTCTTTCTCTTCCATACTTTCTTCTTTCCTATCCACTTTTTTACCTCGGAATCCGTAAAAGTTAATGGGGTGTTTGGCAAAGTGTTCAAACACCCCAAAAGCACGTTTAACAGTGTTTTCCGTAAAACGAGACAATCTCCTCCACATATTTGCCTCGGCTTGTGTGAATAAGCCCATAAGTACTTCTCCACTGCTTTGCCAAACGGACCCAATAACTTTTCAAATATAAATCACTTTTTAAAATCTAGATTTTACCTCTAAATCTGTAAAAGATATTTTTTAATATATAGATTTCACCTTGAAATCTATAAAAACTATTTACAGTTTTACATCCAATAAGCTCAAAATTGATGAGAGATAGATGGGAGGGACGGGTGACCTAACGCTATGATCGATGAATTGACAATTTTACAAGGAGAGGAGGCTTGGCCCCAGCCTATGATGACCCTACGAAAATTGCATGGCAACATGATGAAGCCACGATGCTGCCGTGATTTGACCAAGTCACCTTCAGCATCTTCTCACTTTATTAAATACGTCCACTGCGGTGTTCTTTGTAGGGCTCCCGATTCATTATGGACATTCCTGCTGGGAAATTGATGTCAATTAACCATGTGATTACCAGCCGCCACCTTGGGTTAATAATGGAAGGAGTCAATATTAACGTGCTTGCTTGGGAACGAAGCACGTAAGTTGAGACAAAATAATATTAAAATCTGTAAAAAATATTTTAAAATTCATAAAAACTATTTTGAAATCCGCAAAATCATTTAGAAATTTGTAAACTCTTTCTCCCAAAGCAACTCCTTACCTCCAACGGAGTTTCCAAACACACACAACACAAATGAACCAATGTTTGAATCTTCACTAGAAGATATATTAATATTCAGTATCTCACAATGTCATTGTTCCAAATCGATAAATACCTATCTTCAGAAACAAAAAGCTACACATATAATTAAAATATATATGGCTCGCAAAAAAAAAATACATATGGAGACTGTTTGAGAATGCGGTAGGAAAATAATTTTACGTAAGTTAAAGTAAATATATGAAGAAGATTATTTCATTTTACGTAAAAACACAGTTAAATATACGTTTCGAGTACCAAAGATCAACTAACTAAAGCGGTATTTTATCTTTGGCGAAGGGTAGTGTAGTATTTTTCCGATAATACTGCAAAGTGTAGTGCTGTACTGTGCAGAGTTAATGCCAGTTATTAACGAAAAAATCAGCCAAAAAGATTCAATACTGGTTATATAAAATTGCAAATATCGCATATAAATTTGTTTTATTTTTTAATTCGGAGTAATTCAAGATAAGGCATCGCATTATCAATGTTTTATTTGATATTCTAAAATTATAAATAAAAACATAACATATAAAATTATCAAATAGGAAGATGATTGGTTGGAAAAAACGGACTAAATAGTAAATACCGTTCCCCGTAAAACCAAGAGCTCGGTGGATGATTATTACTATTATTAGTACTGTTAATGTTAATATTAAATAAAATTGTCTGCAGTTTGGCGCTACAGGCTGTTAGTTGCTGGCAATATACAATGAACTAGAGCGCTGTTAACAAAGAGATTCAACTCTTCCTCAACTACTGTTCTGTTGGTTATTGTTTGATCCGCTTGGATTTTGATTCCGAATAACAAGATGAGCGTTATCGACATACTTACAAGAGTTGATTCGATCTGCAAGAAGTACGACAAATACGACGTCGACAAGCACAAGGGTTCCAATATCTCCGGCGATGATGCCTTTGCTCGACTCTACGCTGTAGTTTAAGCCGACATCGAGGCAGCTCTTGAGGTCAGAACCTCATTTTTATATTCGTGTCTTATGATCAGATCTCATTTTTCTTCATTCTTTATTCACTGCTTTAGAAACTAAAGGAAAGGCTGGTGTTATGTGGTATTTTTCTTCGTTGGTTTCAAGTTTTCAGTGAGCTTGCTGGGCAAAACGATAAATGCAGTAATGTACATAGGTGGATACTCTCAGGGGAATTCCTGCTCTAGTTGATGAAGTTTTCTTTAAAACTTGTGATGCATACCCCCCCCAAAAAAAAAACAACACACAACACACACACAAATCAAAACAAAAATCTCTAATATCATGTTGGAGTCAATTCTCTGCAGAAAGCAGAAACTGCTTCCAAGGAGAAAATCAGGGCATCTGTTGTGGCCATCAATTCGGAGATTCGTCGTACCAAGGCTCGGTTGCTGGAGGAGGTCCCCAAGTTGCAGAGGTTGGCTGTAAAGAAGGTTGGTTTTTGGCTTTTGCTTTTTTTCAGATCTAGGCTCCATCAATTAAAATGGTCCTTCTCACGCATTGTTACTCTCGAGTTTCTGGTGTGCGAGAATGTACATTTATGTAATCTAATTGAAATTGTGGGAATAAAATTTGGCAAGGAGAAGAAAGAAGATTACATAAACGTACATTGTTTAGATCTTTGCTGGACGTTTTTTCTCCGTAGCTTATGTACTTTATTACTTGACTTGCTAGCATGCAAAGCTTTAAAATCATCCATTCTAATACGTGCCATATGCATGATTAAATATAATTTATCCAGGTAAAAGGGCTTTCATCAGAAGAATTTGCTGCTCGCAATGATTTGGTTCTTGCACTGCCAGAGAGGATCCAAGCTATCCCAGATGGGACCCCTTCTGCACCCAAAAAAACAGGAGGTTGGGCTGCTTCTGCTTCACGTACTGAAATTAGGTTTGATTCAGGTAATTGATGTTATCTATATCTTTTGCTGATAGAGTAGTTTATGTTTCAGAGTTTCTAAACTCTTTGTTGTAGTTCGGTCACGTGATTCATGTATGCTACAGATGGTCAATTTGACGATGAGTACTTCCAACAAACTGAGGAATCAAGTAAATTTCGGCAAGAGTTTGAAATGCGTAAAATGAAGCAGGCAAGTCATATTCTCTTTGTTGGGGGGGGGGTGGATTTTTGTTGTTAATTTTAGTGTTATGTATATAGTGTATGTTAAGAATGCTTTTTATATCTGATAATATCAAAGCATCTGTAGGATCAAGGTTTGGATATGATTGCAGAAGGCTTGGATACATTGAAAAACATGGCACACGATATGAATGAGGTCGGTTGCCTAAGTGAGAATATTTTTTCTCCTGTGTTTTTGTTGCCTCATCATATTATGTTTTGGTTCTAATTTAGAGTCCTAAATGCAGGAATTAGATAGACAAGTTCCCCTGATGGATGAGATTGACGCTAAGGTAAGTTCATTAACATTCTTCTGATGCTAATTTGGAGGAACGTTAAGATCGCATAATGAATTTTCCAAGTTGTCGCTAATATGACATGACAACTATTTGGGATCTTCCCAGGTGGACAAAGCATCATCTGACCTAAAGAATACCAACGTCAGGCTTAAAGACACAGTGAACCAAGTTTTATAACAGTAACACTCCTTCAAGCTTAAAAGTTAACCTTTTCTGGTAGCGTCAGTGATAGAATTCTCGTTAATTCTTACAATGGTTTTGGTTTTCACTCAGCTTCGATCCAGTCGAAATTTCTGTATTGACATTGTGCTGTTGATTATAATTTTGGGAATTGCTGCCTATTTATACAAGTAAGGCTCTTGACTACCTACAGATATTTCCATGCTGCCTTTGCAGCAGAACTAATTTCTGAGAAATTTTGTAATGTGCCACTGATAAAAGCAGGTTTGAGTAAAACATGTTGATTGAGATCATAATCATGTTAACGAGGCAAATTTTAAACCATTGCCAGAATTACTGTCCTGTTTTACATGAAATGAATTATCGTTTGAACTTAGTTTCAAATATGAAAGCGTTGAAAAATAATAATGTCATGTCTAACCAAAATCTTTCATATTCATGATGTGGTTGTATATCTATTTGCTCATGGCATTACTTTACTGGGATCTTTTATATCCTGCTGTATCTTGTATTTCGCACCTTGTGTATAACTTGTGTTCTAGGTGGTGTATTCTCACATATTTGCTCCTGCGGAATAGTTTCTGACCCGTGCGTTTAATTGCAGTGTACTGAAGAAATGATTTGATAGACTAGTTGACATTGAATTTGTTGGATGTGGTGGGTCACATGTCCAGCCCGTTATTATGCCATGTATTTTCCTGAAAATATCATGCTTGTGAGGTTTTGTTTTATTTTGTGTTTGCGTGTGTATTGCTGCTGGCACTCGAGAGATGTACAGATATGTGTCTGTGCTTTGCGATCAGAATGCCTCTCCCTTGTATGGTGGAATGGCCCGCTGCTTTGTCAAATAGTTACAGGCTTCTTTCAGCTCCTTTTCTTCACAATAATATATTTGACCCCAGATTTGGCGTTGGTATTCTTGTCTTGGGGGATACTTGTACAAAGCACTAACACATTGTTCACATAAAGGACTTTGCATCATGATTATATTCTTTAATTCTGCACCAGTATTCAGTTTCCATCGGTAGGGAGAAAGGAAGGTGGGGTTGGAATCTCATCAACCTAAAGGTGCATGAAATGAAAATGCATTTGTTGTTGGTGGTCTTCGTGCTTCCATTTTACAAATTTGTTCTTTTTTTTACCTGGAAAAGCCAAAAGCCTTTAGTTGTTCTTTTGTTTTTGTTTTTTCAATTCTTAATTTTTGTTTATGTAAAATGAGAATCTCTTTATTTGATGGTCTTTTTACATTTAAAAACTTGAATTATTATTAAAAATCTATCCTCTATGTTTATTTTTAAATATATTTTTTAGAAAGTCTTTCAAACATTTTTTTTCCGTTTCAAATTATAAAACAGTTTTGAAAATAAGAAAACAGAAAATTGAAACAAACAAGGCCTAATCGTTTATATTAAGTGGAAAAGTCGCTTTAAATTTAGCGATTCGGTGGCGGGAACACGATAGCGGTGTTTAGGCTTGTTTGGGGAGGCCGTTTGCCTCCTCAAAAGCCATTCATGCGCTTATCGAGACAAAATTCCTCTCACATATTTACCTCGGAATCTGTGTCCGTTCTCCCAACGGACTATCCAAACAAACCCTTTATATTAGGTGGGTATTTTAGTTGGATCATGTGGCTAAATTTAAATTGTTTATATTTTATTTGAATGGTTTGGAATTTTTTGTTTTAATATAATTTTTTTTTTAAAAAATCATGTTGCTGCACGAAAAATGAAGTTAAAAAATAGCAATTTAACTATGAATTAATAACAAGAAAAAGGAAATAGACAAGGGGAACTCATGTCAACAAAAGAAGAAGACTGGAAACTTCTTAATTCTGTGGAAGTAACAGGGGAGCAGGAGGAGGTGCTTTGGATTGAAGGTACATGTGGCTGGCCTTTAACAGCCACCAAGGGACCATGAATCTGATAAGTTGGAATTGTCAAGGCTTGGGAAGGGCCTTGACAATAAATAAACTGAGGGAGGAATGTAAGAAAGCTAATCCCTCAGTAGTCTTCCTAATGGAAACAAGAATGAAGGCAGAAAAAGTGGCAAAGATCCGAAGGAAATGTATGATGCAAGAAGAGCATTACGTGGAACCTAGGGGAATGAGTGGAGGTTTAGCCCTATGGTGAAAGGAGGAGGTGGTAATTAACATATGGCATAGTTCAAAAAATATTATTCATGTCAGTATGATATCCCCAAAGCTCAAAGTGCCTCAATATGCAACATTTGTCTATGGAGCTCCCACGAATGAAGAAAAATTGAGTGTGTGGAACAAGATGAGAGAAATTGCAGCTGGCATTGAAGGCACATGGATCTGTGTTGGAGATTTCAATGATGTATGTTCCAGTGAAGAGAAGTTTGGGCGTCTGCCAATAGATATAAGAAGGGTTCTAAACTTCCAAAACATGATAGCTGACTGTCAGTTGATGGATTTGGGCTTTCAGGGGGCAAGGTATACATGGAGTAATAACATAATGGGAGGACAGCATGTTAAAGAAAGAATTGACCGAGCTATGGCTAATATTGAATTTAGAATGGCTTTCCAAAATACAGTAATAATGCATATGGAACCTGTAGGATTTGACTACCACCTTCTGAGGATTGATTGTGAACACAAACATGTGTGGGTACCAAAAACTTTTAAATTTGAAAGTTTCTGGCCAGAAAATGAAGAATTCCTCCCAGTGGTCAGAGAAGGATGGAAAGTAGTTGAAAGGAGTGGAGAGATGAAGTCCCAAGAAGTTGTGAGAAGATTAAATAGCTGTAGAAGGGTCCTCACAAAATGGAGCAGAGCAACTTTCCTGAATGCAAGAAAGGAAATCGACCAACTAACTATGAGATTGACTAGATGCAGAGAAGGAGAACTGGATGAAACCAAAAAGGGAGAAATTGAAGAGTTGCTGAAGAAAATAGAGGAAACATGGGGCAGAGAGGAGAAATACTGGAAACAAAGATCCCGTGTAAATTGGCTAGAAGCAAGAGACAGCAACACCAGATTTTTCCATTCCTCTACAGTCCAAAGAAGAGCCAGGAACAGAATCACCAAGCTGAAAAGTGAAGAAGGAAATTGGCTAGAAGAGGAGACAGAAGTAAATGAAGCATTTAGCAGATACTATAATGACCTATTTTCTACAAAAGGAAATAGAGATATGGAGGATGTGCTCAATTACGTTGAACATTCAGTATCACAGGAGGATAACAAGAGGTTGGAAAAGGATGTGACAGCTGATGAAATAAAGACAGCAGCATTTCAGCTTAATCGAACTAAGGCGCCTGGCCCTGATGGTTATTCTGGAGTTTTCTACCAAAAGGCTTGGGAAGAAGTGAGTGAAGATGTGTGCATGATGGTTAGAGAATTTTTCCAGCAAAAATCACAGCTAAAGCCAATAAATAGTACAAACATAGTCCTTATACCTAAAGTGGAACATGCAGAGAAGGTTGGTCAATTTCGGCCAATTGGGCTATGCAACTTTGTGTACAAAATCATCTCCAAGATTCTGACCAACAGAATGAAGCCCTTAATGATGAAACTCATAACTGAACAGCATAGGGCGTTTGTGACAGGAAGATTACTCCAAGACAATATAGTGATTGCACAAGAGGCTTTCCACTATTTAAAAAGAAAAAAAGAAGGGCAAAAAGGTTGAAGTGGCAGTGAAAATTGACATGAATAAAGCATATGACAGATTAGAGTGGGATTTTATTGAAGAAACTATGAAGAAAATGGGCTTTGGACAAAGGTGGACAAGATGGGTTATGGAATGCGTTCGATCTGTAAGCCTAAACTTGGTGATTGCTGGTAGGAAAATAGCAAATCTGAAAATGGAGAGAGGAATAAGACAAGGAGACCCACTATCTCCTTATCTATTCATATTGTCCATGGATGTGCTGTCAAGGATGTTGATCAGGCATATTGAGGAGAAGAAACTGAAAGGGATTAAACTTGCAAGAATTCTGTCCCATTGCTTCTTTGCTGATGATACTTTGCTCTTCATAAATGGTGGGAAAAAGAATTGTCAAATGCTTAAAGTGATTCTGGAAAAATACTGCAATGCTTCTGGGCAAACCATAAATATTGAGAAATCGAATATTTTCTTCTCTAACAATGCAAATGCAGAAATGAAGCAGGAGGCCTATGAGATACTAGGAATAAAAGAGTGTGAGGACCCAGGGGTTTATTTAGGACTACCCCTACTGTGGGGGAGTTCAAAAACAGTGGCCTTGGGTTTTGTTAGAAATAAGGTGAGAAGTAAATTGCAAGGGTGGAAGCAAAAATTACTCACTTTTGCAGGAAGAGAAGTGTTAATAAAGGCAATGGCCAATGCAATACCGGTTTTCCCTATGTCATGCTTCAAGTTTCCAAAGAAAGTATGTGGGGAATTAGATGGCATGGTCTCAAGATTTTGGTGGGGTCAAAAGGAGCAGGAAGGCAGAATTCACTAGAAATCATGGAAAGCACTGAGCAGAGGGAAAGATGAGGGGGGAATGGGTTTTAAGGATGTGGAGGCCTTTAACAAAGCCCTGCTAGCAAAAACGGCATGGAGACTGGCTCATAGGCCGGATGAGTTATGGTACAAAATCCTTAAAATTATTTACTTTCCTAAAACTGACTTTCTGCATGCAAAAAGATGAGGACATGCATCTTGGGGCTGGTCTAGCATACTAGAGGGAAGGGAGCTCATAAAGGATGGAATCTGCTGGAAAATTGGGGATGGGGAGTCTGCTTGTATCTATACTGATGCATGGATCCCTGGTATTAATGGTTACAAGTTGGGGAAAGGGAACTGATAGAGGCAATGAAGAACATGAAGGTCAAGGAATGGATCAAGGAAGGAGCATGGGACCTGGAAACAATGAAAGAAATACTGACGGGTGAGGAGTTTGAAGCTGTCAAATGCATCAACATACCAAGAGACAATATCCCAGATACAAGGCTATGGCTCAACAGCAATGATGGGTGCTATTCTGTGAAACTGGGGTATAAGGTGGCAGTGAACAGTAAGGTGGAGAAGGGAGTAAGTGATATAGGAACTTCATATAGACCATCTAAGGAATTATGGAGATGCATCTGTAAAATTCAAATGCCCCCAAAGATTATGCATTTTATGTGGAGAATGTGCAATGACATACTTGCAACAAGGGAAAGGCTGTTCAAAAGGAAGTGTGCCAAGTCCCCTATGTGTACACTGGGCAATAATCAGGTAGAGACAATTGAGCACCTGATATTCCGTTGTCCCTGGGCAAAAGAATGCTGGTTTGGTTCCCCACTAGCCCTTAGTTTTGAAAATGAGAATATCCAGCGAGCTAATAAATGGAAGGAAGAATGGGTGGTGAGGGAAGAAGGTCCGGATGAGGAGAGCATAACATTATTTGCAGGAATGTGCTGGGAAATATGGAAAGGCAGGTGTAGACATGTGTTTCAAGAAGCTGAAGTGAATGCATGGACCTGCATATCAAACGCAATGAGAATGGTAAGAGACTTTAGAGAGGCTACAAGAAAGGAGGAGGAGAAGTGTGGAAAGGAAGAAAGAAATGTTGGCTGGTAGAGACCTGAATGGGGAGTGGTGAAAGTGAATGTGGATGCATCATATAATCTGGAGTATAAGGAAGCTGTTATAGGGGTTATTGGAAGAGATTGGAATGGGAGATTTGTGGGAGGAATAGGGAAAAGAATGAGGGCTGAATCTGCGTTGATGGCAGAGAGCTTGGCTGTCCTGGAAGCTTTGAAGGGTGGGGAAGTGTGGTGGGGAGGAAAGATAGTCATTGAAACAGATTGCCTGAATTTGTATAATATGTTAAAGAACAAGGAAACTAAAGGATGTGAATGGAGAAGCTTGGATACTGTTCAGCAGTGTATAAGGATGCTTGAGTCAAACTTATACAGGGATTGGGAAATTACAAGAACAACAAGAGAAGGGAATAAAGTTGCTGACCTTATGGCAACAATGGTAATGCGGGGATTGGTACCGCAATGATGGCTTGAACAGCAACCAACCCTTCTAAGGCGAGTGATGGAGAAGGATCTGGTAGTGGACCAAGGCGATAGAACTGGGATAGGCTAAGGAGAAAGAAAAGATAAAGGTGGTGTGGTCTGATACATATCCACCTAATCTGCTATAGTTTTGTTCTCTTGTTTTGCTGATAGTAGCTTTAGTTTCTGTTTAGCTTCTGTTATGTAGGTTGTATGCTAGGATCCATTTAGTTCATAGTACTGATAGCTTGTAACTAGGATTGATTTTGTGAATTGGTGAGCTTTGTGTGTTAGGTTGTATGGATAGAATTTTATGAGTGTTTTTCTTGACTTCAGCTATTAGTGGATGTAATAATTGTTTTTTTTGTGGTAATAAAACTGACTATTTTGATAAAAAAAAATAAGAGTATACATGAGTTCAGCAAAAAAAATAATTTAATCATTTTCAGTTTGAAATTGAAAAAAAACAGCTGAAAATTTTCCAATTGCGGAATTTATTATTCAATTGTGTCTAAAATTTGTGTAATGTGCTATATGTAACCTATTTTCCGTGAGTGCAACTCTTTCTTATCTGCAATATATTTTCAACTACCGGCAAAATAGAAAACATCTATACATATAATATAATTGAAGACACACATGATACAACTTAATATCAGAGTCGTCAGTCGTCACATATCATAATTTAGGTTGGCACCTTTAAACAGTAAGTTTAGTGATAAGACTTTTCAGCAACTTTCCCTTTAAATTGTTAGCAATTTTAATATACTACGCTACATATAAGAATTATTTTAGGAAAATCGATTGCATAAATAAGATTAGTATTAGTCGTTAGAAAATGGTAATGCGCTGTCTTGATTACAATACTAGCGTGTATAATATATGTACGTATTTGTGTGTGTGTATTTATACATATAATATTAATTAATGTGTAAGTAGCATCCAAACAATACCGTGGTCCTTAATTCATTGTTTAATTTCTTTCCGTTGTCAATTCCACTACGTTCAACTCTTATCTTATAGACTACGTACCGGCCGCGTGATTCTTTTTTTTTTTTCGTATTTTTTGAAAGCGAAAACTCGAAAATATCCTTGGTTCCAAGTTGGCTAGTCCTAACTTTTTGTTAACATTTAATCTTTGTTTGATTTACACGTTCAAACCACGTTATTCGCAAATCAAAGTAAAACTCCTCAAATAGACTTATTTTAGAATCCGTAAAATCACTCTCCAACAGATTCCTAAACACTCATTGGCTCTGTTTGGAGAGCCCGTTGGGAGAACGGCCGTTGGGGAAAATGGCTTTTAAAAATGACTTTTGGTAGAATGAAAAAATTTTATGTTTGGATAAGCCGTTGGTAAAAATGTATTTACGTTTGGATAAACCGTTGGCCAAAATGCCTTTTTGTAAAATGGATTTATGTTTGGATCATCCGTTTGTAAAAATGCAGTTACGTTTGGATACACTGTTGGTAAAAATGACTTTTTTTAAAAAATGCATTTATAGTTGAATTGAAATTTGGAGAGCCTAGTTTGACATAACAATTTCTTAAAATGTTTTAACCTATTGCAAATGAATTAA
>JANTPZ010092924.1:0-15144 GCA_025593235.1 Vachellia pachyceras
AATATATATATATATTAGTTATAGTGATTTGTGTATATCAATAATGCATTATAAGAGGTAATAAAATGAAAATGAAAAACAGAAAAAATGAAAGATAAATAGATAAACCCTAAAAACAATAAATAAATAAATAATAGTAAATAAATAACATAAAATAAATAAACAAAATGATGATAAAAGAAAATGAAAGGATAAAATAAATAACATAAATAAATGAAATGTAAATAAAATGAAACAACTTAATATATAAATCTAAATAATAGTAGAATTAAAGTAATGAAATAAATAAATGAAGCGTAAATAAAAGGACATAATATAAGAACATGAAATGTAAATAATAAGAGAATATAACAAATGAAAATATAAACAAGGTAATATAACGATGATAAAATAAAATAGAAAATAACAATAATCTCCGATCCTAGCCATGAAACCCGATGTATAAAACAATCGATAAGAAGTCACCTTCAATTCCATATAATGGCTAAGATTATCATTGATAGATTATATAGAGATAAGATAAAATAAGAAAGAATAAAAATGTTAAGACAATGATAAGAATATACGACCTTAGTAGAGCCTCATGCTGATAACGTGTTATAAAAATAAAAAGTACACAAGAAGTAGAGATAGAGAGATGTAGAAGATGAGAATAGTAGAAGAAAAAATTGAGAGAGCTGAACAAGACAAGAGAGAATTGGGAGGCAGGAGATAGTGATTTTTATTCATCTTCATCTCTATTTTATGAATTACATAGCTCCCATATATATAGACACTCAACTCAACCAAAGGTTACATGGAATAATTACAAACATCAATTTCCATAAGTATACAATATGTAACCATTTTATAAAAATCTCTAAAAGCTATTCATGAGGAAGGTTATTAGGAATAGTATATAAAAGTTTAATAGTTTATGGACATCCACAAATATAATCTTTATAACATTTGCTTTGTATTTATAGTATAAAACAAAAGGATTCGTAAATAAAAGCACCAACGCCACAGCCAGTCCATTAATTGTTAAAATTATTAAAGATTTCAAAAAAGCCAGCAATAAAGTATCCCGTATGTTCAACAACATCAATCTACAATAATAAAGCTCTTCCACCGAGCCAACCGCAACCCTCCGGCTCCACCATTCGCTACAGGCACCTATCACTGTTTCTAAGGAACTTCGGCTCCGTATTCAAATTTAAGGGCATTCATGTGGCTTCGTTAAAGCCATGGAAGTATATGAAGGTGCATATGGCTTCGTGTAGCACTTAAAGGCATGCATTTGGCATTAATTGTTACTGGTATGTTCTCAATGCTCCTGCATCACCGTCCTCCATCTTCCTCCCTTTTCTTCAGCCCATACCCTTTCCTCCCTCATATGTCATAATCACCTCCTGTCTCCCTCTTCAAAATTCAAAATCTTTCTGCATTCCAAAAAAAAATTCAAAATCTTTCGCGCAACAGAGATGTGATATACATCGATAGCATAAAAGAGTGTGGACAGTGTAGAGAGATGGCAGATCACGGCGACGGGAAAAAAACACGGTGATAATGGCTATGACCACCCCTACAGAGCTGAGATTGAAGCTACCCGCCATCTTATTTATGAGGATGAGACCTTTGTACACTTGTCGCGAAGCACTTGAATGTGCAGATTTGTTAGCAAAGGATGCCCACTGTGAGGATTTTAATTTGAAGCTATTGCCTAATGTTGTACCTATCTATAGGGACAAGTATCTCCTTGATAAGCTTTTTCTTAAGGACAATACGTCCATTGTCTAGGCCTTTTAATGTTTTTGCATTCTGAACTTCAAGTCTTAGCTTGCCGTCTTGTACCCAAAAAAGTGTTGAATGTGGACATGTAGGGTCTGAAAACTCTATATCAGAATTCCTCTTCTTATTTCCTTTTTACTATTACATCATTGTTTCTTTTTTCTTTAGAAGTGTGTTACAATAATTTTATATCTTATATTGATATTACAATATAAAAAAAATACCTTTTACTCTCCATTTCGTGTTATATATAGAGAAAGAAAGATAGAAATGTAAGGCTTTCGACCTTGCCAATCTTGCAAAACAATCCTATTTTCTTTCCTCCATTCCTTACTTAGCTACTTCGACTTTTGCATTTCACTTGATTTTTATCATTGCATAGAATAGGTCGATTCATTTGAGGATTGAAGGACCCTCTTACTTTGGGAACATCTGTATATTATTTTTAAGTAATATTTCGGTTCTGTAAACATAATTTCAATGGTCTAGGCCTTTTTTATTTTTATTTGTTAGATAAAAATAATCATTTAATTATACCTATAAATTTTAAATTTTAAAAATATCACAAAGCTCAAATTAAAATTTGTTAATGTGACCCTACACATAAAGAAGGATGTAGTGCTTCGGAAGGAGCGCTTGGAAGTTACTTTCTTTTTCGCCAGAAGCTTGGAATTTACACGTGGGGCAAAAAAAAAGCCATGCGTTATATACACCATTCGAATAATGTGGATCGTTGGCGTCCTACAATCGCCAAAGACAAAATTAATGAAGCAATATATGTTTAGCTCATAAAAAAGAAGCAATATTATGGCGATGAGAGAACATAAAATCATTAATGTGGCTATTCACACATGGCAAAGCTCACATAGTTCAACTCAGGAGGCAACAGAGTTTGATCGCAGAGGCACCATGCCTTTTGGATGCTTTCAGGAAGAAGATTCAATGCATCTTCTAAGAGATTGCACCAATGCTGTGGACGTGGAAATCAGTCATCTCACCACAACTATGGCAAGATTTTTTTCAACCGTACGGGAGCTAATTGGGTTCGATGGAACCTGACTCACGAAGCAGGTTAACAGTACACTCGGAAGATTCCATGGTCAACACTCTTTGGTACATCTGTTGGGATAGTTGGACTGCGAGATGCATTTCATTGTTTGGAGAAGACATATCTGAGGAACCAATGCATAGTGGAGTTTCTATCGCACGTGCTGGGATACAGATTTATTGAAACATTGTAAATTCTATGGTAACTCTTGCTTGTCTTCTTTTAACACTAACAATCTCAATGGTGATTGTGTTCAATTAGAAACAGACGGTTCTGTGCTACCTAATAGCAACAATGGTTGTGGAGGAGTTATCTGGAACAAAAAGGGCCAATGGATCAGTGGATACAACTGCACACTTGTCACTATCCTAGAGGTTATAGGACAATTGTTATATAGACTGGTTGCATTCAAGCTATTAATTTGATGTCTAGAGATTGTGAATACAGTAATCCTTTTAGAGATATTATCAAGGATGCTAGAGCCTACTTCTACAGAGACTAGCATGTTATAATTAACCATAAGATTAGGAAGAATATGTATGTAACGGATTACTTAGTGAAGATGTCTCATCGTATAATGAAACCTTTTTGTAACCTAAATAAACTCCCTTGGAACTTTATTATACTTTAGCTGTATGTGGTGATTGCTGAATGAGGCTTACACTTAGACTCTCTTGGAACTTTATTGTACTTTTGCAATGTTATTAGTATTATTAAAAAAATTGCTCATAAAAAAATTGGGTCAAATCGCTAAGAGATAGCTCATTTTGAAAGCAATTTAAACCCGAATGCGCCACAAAACCAACTCAGCTTACCAATGTTAAGAAATACATAGGTCCGTTTGGCTGGAAAACGATGAAGGCTCCGTCTGTTTTGCCCGTTTGCACAACCGGTGCGCTTACCAAGACACTTTTCTTCTCACATAAACTGCCTCGGAATCTGTCCGTTTTCTCAACGGGCTATCCAAACGGAGCCGAAATGATAATAATGGTAATCAAGGCTATTACGAATAAAAAAAACATAAAAAGCCGAAAGCCCAACTCCCGGCTAAGGTAGACCAATGTTTTTAAAGAAAATATTTGAGACTGCCAGGGCACCTCCACAATTAACCTGATCATAATAACTACCGCCCAATCAAAACATACATAAACTGTCCGACTAGTTGGTTTTATTTTATTCTCAACAGTAACATCATTCCAACGGTTGGTTGAATCAAGTAGTAAGCAGCTTGTTCCAGCTTAAGCAAGGTCTCGAGTTCAAGTCCTTGTATATGCAGAAGCCACCGTTAGGAGACTCACCCATCATTTCCAGGTGCGCGACGCGGGTCGGGTCCGGATTAAGCGGGACGAATCTCCGAAAACCGGGCGAAAAACAAAAAAAATAGTAACATCATTCCCGGTACATCTCAAATTGACGGGTACTATGACATCCCTCTTTTAAATCCCCGCCCCCAAAAAAAAAATACTTGGAATTAAGAGCCGTCATTCAATAGACCTGACCATAAATGATGCTGAGAAACATGACTCCCTGTAGTCCACGCAAGACATCGTCCAAAGAGACAATAAAGTGCGGTTATCAATTGCAAATCTGTAGTCCAAGAATATAGTTAAAAATACATTATTGGCTTGAGGCATGTTTTACACAAGCGCCGCTTCGAACCATCAAGGGAGCACGTAACTAACTATGGAGTTTCATTTCTCGACAAGTCGAAGCTATGAGTTGATCTGGCGGTTGCTTCAACTTCAATAATCGCAACGTGAAGCTCGATAGCTGACTCAGGCTAAAATTGTCTTTCTCCGTTCCTTGCAATTATTTCCTGCAATAGAAATCATAGAAGTTTAATAAAGAATAAGTAAAGTGATATCGTCTTATGATTATCCAACTAAGATAGGTCTAAGGAATAGGGAGAAATACAAATAGATTCCACATAAGGAGATTAATTATTTTTGTGGTCCCATTTATATGTTAACATATAGCACTTACATGCCATCTTTGAGCATGTAAAAATAATCAATTTCCTCATTTGGGACCTATTTACAAGTCTCCAAATAAAATATGCCTCTAAAGACCCTTCGTTCGGCCATCCACCAGATTTTGGACCACCTCCCAGGCCAAGTGTTGCAGCAAGGCCTTTATTGTAACAGGTCCAATACTCACTTCAAAACGGACCAAATTCTATCAACAAACTTCATTGGCATGCAACAGACAAGCATCAATATATTTAAAATGCACAGATGATGTTAAGATCTAGAAAACACGTTTAATTTTCTAATCTTCATTATTGTTTTAAGGCAACTCAAAGGAGTTCCTCAGTAAAAGAAAATACCAAGGGAGCTTGAAAGTATCTTTCCACCATCCTTGTTTTGAGCAGTTTGCAACAATTTTGTCCAATCGTACAATGACTTCAGAAAATGTTGGTCTGACAAGAGGTTCTGGATCCCAACATTCCTCAATCAACCTGCATACATTTTAGTTAGACAGCTTTCAAATTATACTGGAAATTTGAAGCTCTATTTTATATTTTGAGAAAACTGACTCACTCTCTCAAATCTGGAGGGTAACTTTTTGTTTTGATCTTAAATGGCGGCCTTTTTCCTTCAACGCACATAAGTTTCAAGGCCTCCTCCGGAGACTTCGGGTGTAAGGGCTGTATACCCTCTATCATCTGTACCCACAAAAGTAGTATTATAAACGATGGTACGGTTGAATAATGTCCCAGAAAAATTATCCTTGCAATGCAAGATTAGGTACAAGGATGGACGATCCACATGGTCCATTCTTAAAGGGCCCACATTGCTACCACAGACAAATTGTGCTGAGTGGGATAGTTGGAAAGATTGGGGAAAAAATTCCCAACCTACTGAGTAATTACAATTTATCAATTACACCTATTGTTTATCCCCACTAACTTTACCCATAAGAACAAAAACAAACCTCTTGTCTATAAATTTACAAGTTACCTAACTTCTACAAAGGCCCAAAACCCAGCACACTGGTCTCAAATCTTTGGTCTAATCTGATTCCATCTTTGATCTATCAAACTCCAATTCTGAGCTGCATTTCATCTTTCATCAGTAAAAATAGAAGAGACAAATCGAAACACCAAAGCTAAATACCAATGAAAATGATGTGATTTGGATTGGTTTTCTTGTCAAGGACCATAACCTGAATAAATGATGAGATAGGGCATTATCATCTGTGTTAGGGCATTGAATATTAGACCGGTGAGATGATATGCCTGTGTTGGCAGGGAGCAGAGGAAGAAATGAGGCCAAACGGTGTAGTTTTGGTGACTCAGCAAGAATTAAGAATGACCTATAAGTTGGAATTGGCGTTCATGAGAAACCACTTGGTAAGTGGATCTTGGAGTTCAAAATGTGCAGTTAAAGCTGCTATGCTAGCGGTGGTATCGTTCTCTGAAGCAAACGTGCATCAGCCATGATACCAAAGGGAACCTACACCATTTGGTCCTCCATTATTGGGTTTGAGGTATATTGCAGTGGAATGTAATAGAAATAGAGGAAAGGTGGTATCTTGGTCTTTCACTTTGGTTTGTTCACCTTGCACACTGTTCTGACTAATAACAGGGAATGGTAGAGTTAATAAACTTCCCGGAAGAGTGTTTAGCTACCTTTGTTGGGAGATATAAAAGGCTTGGTGCACCATGGTTTTCTGAGAGGAGAGATTAGAAAACACACCTGAAATTATTTATCCTTAATACAAGACTCTCGGGAAGATGGAACATGATTAGCAGAACAGATTTTGTCAGATAGAACAATTTGGAAAACCATTGACCATCAAGCCATTAGAGTGTACATGGTATTATGGTAAACAATGGGTTTGCTTGGCTACCTGTGGTGGGTTGTAATGTGTTGAAGTTGGCAGTTGGATCTTGGGGTTAGTTGCCTTTAATTGCAGCTTAGGAAGTCATTAAGCATGACCTCAAAGCTATAGGCAGTTTATACTTTATTGGGGCCTCAACATTAGCTGGAGTGAAGGTTTCAAGAGAATTAGATTGTATAATGATTCCATTGAGGCCACCAACTTGACCGGCAAAGTTTGGTGTTGACGATCACTGATGTTTGGAGCCTGTGGGCAGTGCAGGGGAAATGCTGCCGAGGAATTGGGATGTCACAATTGATCATGTTGATACGAATCCACTGGCATCACAAATTGGATGGAAAAGAACCGGCATGATTTGGGATTGACTCCTCAGAGTTACAAAATTAGCCCTCATGGCTGGAAGAGCTGGTCAAGCAGGATCATATGCAAGTTCTTGCTAATGTGACACATAGCTAAGCCCATGGTCGTTTCCACAGTTTTGTCATTCAAGGGGGAAAGGACCCTTGTGCTTACACGCTCCTAAAATTTTGCAAAGGAAAGCAAGCAAAAGCATTATGGCACAAACTCAAATTTGACGCTAGCACAAGGTACTTAAGATTATCACAGAAATCTCTAATTTAAGGATTTTAGCCTTGACTTTGAAGCTGAGCTGACCCTTGGGTTTCTAGATCATCTTATATCAGGTTTCCAGATGTTGCAAGTTTGGATTTCTCACAAGAAAAAGAGGGAAATGGAAGAGAAAGAAAGGGAAACAGAGAACTTCAGAGGTCTGAAACTGAAAGAGAACAGAGGAACAGGGGAGGAGAGAAACAGGGGAGAGAGAGAACTACAGAGCTGATCAGTTCACTTCTATTATCCAAATAATCATAGACTACAAATGGAATTAATAAGTCCGTACATATAGGTCTCCTAGACTATCTACTCTTACGGCTCCTTAAACTGTTGATGTTGTTGGTCTATAACACTAGACTTGGAAATTGAGCTTATCCTTGAATTTCTAGATCATCCTATACTGGGTACTCCTACGTGAACATCGGAGAGAATGTTTCTAGAAAGTTGACTAGATATGCCATTAGTTTTGTTTTTGTCTTTCGTTTTTTTTTTGTTTTTTGGGGGGGGGGGGTTGTTTTCAAGATGAGCTGCTTCAGCCACAATTTAATTTAGCATTGATCTAAAGGGCATTTACATAAGCGATAAAATCATCAGGTAGAAGAATTGGTCATGCATGCATGCATGATGCATGCATGCGCGTGCGCACACACATATATTAAGGAAAACCAAATGTTCCAAAAATAATAAAACCACTGTGCGTGAGCAATGAATGCTTTGGAAATATAGCAATGTTCTCTCAAAACTTGACGAATATGCACTTGAAAACTCAATACATTTTAAATTTATTCCCAATTTCCTAGATCAATTGATGGGGAGTATGAGGGGCACAAGAAATCAAAACACGAAGGTCAAGATATGCATTTCAAGAGGAACTTCTCTTGAAAGCACGTTTAACTCTAAAGAACAAATCAATCATATTGATATTTTGTGAAAATAAGTACCTCGTACACAATGAGACCAAAGGAATATGCATCCACACTTCTATCAAATGTATCATCTTTGTAAATCTCTGGTGCCATGTACAAGCCTGCAATGAATAATGAAAAATCATTAATTTAACTGAAGAATGTTGCAGCAACTCCATAATTTTGCATTTTTAATAAGATTTGTACTGGTCCCATAATGAATGTTTCTTTTGCTTACGTTTCCTTTCTCAAAAAGATAGAACTTTTACTCTGTAAAAATTGTGATTATAGGCATTTCAATTCAAATCAAATCAGACATAATCAGCAAAATATGATATTCTCAAGATGTAACGAGTACTAGCATACTGTTAGAATTCAAATTTGATTGTTTCCTATACTATTGTCTAGGAATTATAGCCATAATCATTGATGTGTCAACGGTTTTTTTGTATCTCTTGATTCTAGGCATTTATGGTTGATTGTAATCGGATTGATTATCCTTCCCTTAATAGGATAATCAATCTGCCATCTATACTGTATTCCAATTATCAATAAGAAACACATTGAGAGTGATTCAATCAAATATGGTATCAAAGCTAGTGAGAGAGCCAGATAGCGAGAGAGATCAAGGGCCTCCACGAGCCTTCTATCTGTGAGTGTCTGTGAAGAGTGATCGTGAGCGCGAGCGAGAGAGGATCTCCCAAACTAGAGGTCCGTTGCTGACACCACCAGTCCTAGATGTCGCCGATCGGTGATATCCTTAAAGATGATGCCGACCTGAGCCGCACATGATAGCCACGCGCCAGTCCTCTTCTCTATAACTAGCTCCGTTGACGCCACCGCCTCCACCATTAGCTTCAAACGACGCCGATCGACGGATCCCAAAAGTTCGATGACGATATGAGAAGCCTCCTCTTTGCACATGACAGCCATGTGCCAACATTCTTCAGGGCGCGTGACAGCCACACACCGCCGTTTCCCCCGCTCTGCCTCCTGCTGCTGATCACAAGATGAATCTGGCTGACTTTCCTCCACTTTTCGGATCTGTTCCAAGACACCCAAGCAACATGGACTTAACTCCTATGGCCCTTGAGAGTGGTATAAACCTTGAAATTAATAACTCTTCTTCTACCCATTCTTCAACCAAATCTGGTATAACCCAAGAATTAGTGTTTCCTGGAGAGAACCAGACAATGGTCATAAGTCATAAACTCAATGGCAGTAACTATCTAAAGTGGTCCCAAAGTGTGTTGATGTATTTACAAGGGAGGAGAAATGAGAAGTATATCAATGACCAAGCACCCCAGCCTCTTCCAACTGATCCAAGCTTCGACACATGGTTTGCAGAAAATAATCAAGTAATAACTTACTTATGTAACTCTATGACCCTTGAAATAAGTGAAGGTTATCTACTAGTCAATACAGCAAAGGAGATATGTGATGCAGCAAAACACACGTATTCCACCTATAACAACACTGCGGCTCTCATTCAATTGAAGAGGTAGCTTAGAAATCTGAAACAAGGTAACTCTACGGTGACTCAATACTACAACACCTTGATGCGTATATGGCAGCTAGGGGTGGAAGCAGGCCAGGCGGCCTGTCAGGGGCCAAGGGCCTGGCCTGTACAGGCCAGGCTTTTACAGGCCCAAGCCACAAGCCCAGGTCGCCTGGGAGGCCTGTTTCCCTAAACAGGCCAGGCTCAGGTCGCTTGATAGGCCTTTTCGGCTTGTCAGGCGGCCTGGGCCTTTTTTTTTTTACAATAATATTCCAAACAGGCCCAAATTCTTAATATTCCAAACAAGCCTAAATGTTTTTTCATTGGTCCAATGCAAATCCAGACACCCACAGCCTACTTTGTCGATGCTATATATGGTCTACTTCATCACTTAGGGTTTTTGTATCGTCAATGCTCATGTCACTGATCAGAACCCATCAACTTGCTCTTAATCCCAGTCATCTTCTTTAGCATCCCTTTCTACAAGTACAACGTCACCTCTACCACGTAGCTCACTCTAAGAGACGAAGTAAAACACGCGGGTAGTTATGGACCTATTCCCTTCTCGGGTTGATGTCAAGGTATCACCGAATCGTGAAAACACATAAGAAAGCATATTCCTACATTCTTGATGTTTTTTTTGCTGAGCAACACTTCTGAGTTTGTGTTTCAATTTGTTGTTTGAGTTGTGTGATTTACTCAAATGTAATTTATTAAAATAAAATAAATTAAAATATATGATGAAAGATATTTAAAAGAAAAAAAGAAAAGGAAAGAGAAGAGGAGAGGAGGGTGAAAAGGGAAGGAGAATAGGAAAATGAGGTCCTTTAGTATAACTTTCTGCTATAGGACTTGTTTACATAATTTTAACCATAATGTTATTTTAGGTCGAGCTCGAAAGTTTCGTTTAATTTTAACCATATGTCAGCCGCACTGCTCACCCGCCATTGTTGAAGCTTTTCAAACTTTAGAGCTTATATTAGTAACTAAAACCACCTCTAATCACTAAATTCCCTTTATGAAAGTTTTTCTACTCATCTAAATCTATCTAATGGTATAATTTCTTTGAACAATAGAGCAAACTTTTGGCTTAGGGTCATATCAAGGTTTTGAGTTTTGGCAATAGATGATTGTAAAATTAAAATAATAGTATGATTTAATCTGTTTAGATTTGTATAATTGGTTGATTGAGAATTTAAAATAATCTTTTGTGTATAACCAGTTTATTATTTGGGACAAATACGATATTTGTACCAATTATGTCAGCACATATCTAATAGGCCTTAGTCAACCATGAGGGTTAATATCATTTATTCTCTGATTTAGTTCCTGATTTATCTCCTAGAAATCATGGGCTAGAATCTCTCCTAGAATTTCTGAATATCTCCCATTATTGAGAGAGTCTTTACCTATTTATTCCGCTGTAATCCTCTGATTGTAATAAGAGAGAATATGAATAAGAAATACTTATTCCATCTTCAAATTAGATTTAAGTTTTATAGATTATTTAGTTCATTGAAGCTTATACTGATCATGGAATGGATTGGATTTGAGATTTATGAGAAACTATGAATATTAGGGGTTTTGGGAGGAACTCTAAGTACTGAAAATTGGTGTTTTTGAATAAATTGAGGAAATAATTATATCTATAGCAATATCAATAAGTGATAAATGATTTATGGAAGGAACAAATTAGGATTTATTTATGTGGTTTTCTGAGGAAGCGAATATTGGGGAATTTTGGAGGTGGAAGAAATAATTATTGGTTACAAGTTTAAAAAGTGAAATAAAGCTATTGGATAATAAAAATGCGATTCAGTTAAAGAAGTTGAATTATAATTGTAACTAGGGAAGTGTTAAAGGAAATAAAGTTCGGAAAATGAGTTTTATTCAATTCATGTATTATGGTTTTGGTTTATCATTACATTAATATATAATTAAATTAAATGTATAAATTGATTGTGTTGGGTTGAATTGTTGTGGCATTGTGCATTTGCTTTGGCATGCATGCTAGGAATATGTCTGTGAGTGATTTTGAATTTATTGTCATAAAAATATTATTATTTGATAAACCTTGCATTATTAATGTTGAAAATGCATTGTGAAATTTGAAGTCAAAGAGATGATTTGTTGTAATGGCAATGTTTGCAAATGCCTTTGGATATATATATATATATATTCTTGTGATTCTATTGTGACTTTGAGTATAAAAGTATTGTTTGGGAAAATGTTATTGAATATTCATGTGTGTATATACATGTGTTAATGGCAAATTGTGTATATGCCATGACTAAGCTCTAGAAAATGAGTATTGTAATATTGGGAAAAGTGGACGTTGTTATTGATAGGAGGTTATTAAAGAGGAAATAAGGGCATTGATTTTTAGCATGCATTGGGAGGAAACAAGGATGGAAGACTTCCAGCTGTACACCAGATAATCATATGCCCATTGTGCTATGAGGGCCCATAACATCCCATTGATGTTGAAGGGAGAACCCATGATCCGGACTTGTACTCTGTGGATCTGGTCAGTCCACATCACTTGAACGGTTAGCTTTTTGGGTAGCTACTAGTCACATGGTTAGCATTAACCCATGGGTTCAGTTACAGAAAATAAGGTTGGGGAGTTATAAGTGAGACCTAGTGATTTAGAAAAATGATCAAGTATCGTTGAGTCATGCGACCCTTGTGATCATTGTAATCTATCTATGGTGATGATATTGAGATATATCTTGTGAAAAGTGAATAGAGATTATTGTGTGAACTCTTTGTTAAATTGAGTTATTATGTATGAATATATTGTATATGATACATTTATGATTGAGGAATTTGGTACTTCACTTATGAAACAATGCAATTAATTCTTTATCTCTCATCAGCACTTGCTGGTATGCCTTTTAGTTGGATTATTGGTTGTTAAGACTTTTCTCTCACTGTTGCTATTAACATGTTTCAAATGATAGCTCTCGTGCTAAGACTTCTAGGAAGATTTCGGAGGCTTAAGATGTGCTATAATCATTGTATAGCATCGTCTCCTGATATATGTGATGTATGGATGTATATTACCAACATTATAGGCTCATATTTTGCTATACCCTTAGATACCAAGACTCATATTTTTGATGAATTAATATTAGAAGGCCTATCATTGATACCATTATAATATTTTGATGGATCTATTATGATGTTTTGGGACTAATGATTTGAAAGAATAATTTTTATGTTAGACAAGTTGGTATTAGGCCTTCGATTTGATATTGGCATGGGATTTGAAAAGTTTGGTCCAATCGATTTGATATTAATAATTATTTCGCATTATGTGAAATGTTATATCTTGCAAGTTAACCTATCGTATAAATTAAGAGTTTTTTATAGCCATAGTTAATTGTTGAAGTGTTGTTTATTGAGTTAAGTAACCGGTTAAGAAATGCCGTTGTTACAATGTGCACAGTACGCGAAAATGATTTCCAACAAATTTCCCAACCCCTTCATTTTTCAATCATCTTTCAAAAAGCTTTGACATGTTAAGTTTTCAATAAGGATGTTTACTAAATTTTAACATCCACTCTTCTTGGCTACCCTGAATACAGAATTGAAAAGAAAATCATGTATAAACAGTCTTGTACAAACAATTATTACCAACCTCAATCTTAACACGACATTAGTATTACATGTTAAGGACAAAACAGAAAACTACAAATCCATTAGGAAAGAAAGAGATCTGATGGAACCCAAGAAAATATAGATAAAGGAGTATAGGTAGGGTTGGTTGCGAGAAGAGCGTGCAAACTTGAAAGCAAAGAGGGAACCCATGTCCTTAATAAAGCGGGTGAGTTTAGGCTAATAAGGAAGGCTTTTAAGGACTGAAGGAAAAATGGGCAGATGTCATGGGGAAGATCATGGTGTGGATGTGCGAAAGATAGCATCTACAAGGCCTAGCACTGTTTTTTAATTTTTTGCATACATTTTATCTTCTGTGTAAAGGCATATCTGCCGCTGTGGTGATTTGCCTCAGTTATACTAATTCCAGTATATTTTCATGCTATTTTTGGAGTGCTGTATGGTAGCTACCAGAATTGCAGTGATGATTTTTTTTTTACATAGATTAAAACTTACTTGAAAGGTCAATGTTAGGCCCTGGCTGCACCAGCCTTGTTTTGTCAGTTGAAATCTTTGACAATCTTACCATCCCAAATCCAGCTACCTTCAACTGTCCCCCACTATCCAGCAAAATATTTCTGGCACCTTACCAAAATTTCATATATTAAAGGAACAGTGATTTCAATGAAAGAAACAATCTGTAAGGGAAATGCATATCAAATTAACATATGTATCAAGTCCCCTTACTTTGGCTTTAAATCACAGTGGATGATAGGATCTGGTTTGCATTCATGGAGGTAATTCACACCCCTGCTAACAAGGAATGGACCGAAATATCATATATATGAACGACACAATAGCCAATAAAAGCAGAATAACTTTCTGTTTATTGGATGACCCAAAAAGAAAAAAGCAGAATAATTTGGGCCATTGTAATTTTATCAACCTGAGAAAATGACCAAAAGCAAAGCTAGGAAATCAATGAGTATAAAGGTTGACATGAAAATTATACAAATAGCTACATTCATAACGCATTTTAAAAAACTGATTTTAAAAAAAAAACTTGCCTAGCAATATCAAGAGCAAAACGTAGAGCTTTTGATGGGGATAGACGACCTTTCTTTTGAAGATAGCTTGCTAGATCACCCTGAAAATTTATTTGTAGCATTAGCAAGTGATTCAGATACGACAAACTTTCCAAAAGAATTTCAAAGTCATCTCTAGTGACTTCTCCGAACAGGAAGGATACTGTTGAGATATGATTGAGATATATATATTAGGAAAGATATCCTTTACAATCAGGAATTAGAATTATGATTTGTGTATTTAATTATAATAATGAGCCATTAATAATAAGGCTCCTCCTTGATGTATATATATCCCTCTCGGGTAACTCAATAGATGTGAATTTTACAGTGCATCAGTTTACATGGTATCAGAGCCTAACCTAGGGTTAGCTATTTCTCTGTCACCGTCACTGTTCACCGTCCGTACAGAGCACTGTTCACCGTCCGTATAGTCTGTACGCGTCACTGCTCGCTCCGAAGGCGTTGTGTTCCTGGTTTTGAGAGCGTCACTGTCCGTACAGTCCGTAAAAAGCACTGTTCATCGTCCCGTACGGTTCGTTTCTGTTCGGCCGATTCGCGCGTTTCTTCTGTGCAGTGTGTTCTGGGTTTGCTTTTGGCTGCTAGATGCTCCTAGTTTGTTGGTTTGTGATGTTTAGTTGCCGCCCGTTTGCTATTTGGTAGTTTACGGCTGTTTCGGTGTTGTTGGTTTTTTATTATGACCACGGTTGTTCTAAACTGTTGATTGGTTCTTACGGGATTTGATTTCTTCTTCTCATGGCTGCTTCTCAAGCTAGTAGTGTT
>JANTPZ010092925.1:0-15869 GCA_025593235.1 Vachellia pachyceras
GTGGGCGAGAGCTGCAGAAAACGATGTCGTCGCTGAATGGTTTGGAGTGAGTGTGAGAGGGAGCTCCATTACAGAGCAGGAGGATTCACTATTCAGAGAAGAGAGAGAGAGATAGAGTCAGAACTCAGAATCGAAGCTGGAGGAGAAGAAGAAGAAGCAAGACTGTATTTTTGGCAGTTCTTTGACTGGTTGTGATATAGCAATATATAGCATAACTGCATAAGAACGAATGGCTCTGGAGTTCGAAGTTTGGAACAATATTGATCTCTCAAAGCTGTTATTTTCCTCTTTGAAAGAGCCTCTTGTGATGGTGAAACAACGATCTAATTCTGCTCAACTTCTGATATTTCCTGTGGATTAATTTTCCTATGGGTATCCCACCGACCAATCAGGGCGTGACATGTGGAGATAACGTTACCTTTCTTCCCTCCTCTTGATTCTATTTTAGGTATGCTTCATTTTTTCAAAAGTTAATTAATCCAGTTAAGTATGTATCATGTAAATTCATTTTTTGGGCAAATCTATCTAGAGGTTAGTTTGTATTTTTTTTTGGCAAGTGATATAGTATGTATTTTAAAGGTGCGAGGCAAAAAAGAAAGTATTTTAAAGGTGACAAAACTTTAGTTTTAATTCTAAATAATTGTATAAATAATCAAATTTATTTCTTAAGCATTACTTCAATAAGTTTTTAGGTTTTTAATATATATATATATAATCAAATGAAATTAGACATTTGATTAATCTAAATTCTAAGCATGCTAAGATAATTAAATGAAGTATAATTAATATTTTTATTTTTATAATCAATATAAAATATAAAAACCAGGATAAATTATACTATTTGTATGCTGAAAAAATGACTTAGACTAAACCAGTTCAATGCCTAGCAGGTAAGATCAACCCAAGACATGATCCATCGAAAGTCTCAATAGTCAAGCACGTGCGGAGCCACACCTAGAGCTCGTGTCCATCGTCAGCTCCCCCAACATCGAACCATATGGTTAAAATTCGAAGATTCAATTATTACTACCCCAAAATTCTCAGGGCAATTGGACGTAGCCAACGAGGGATCCATCCAACAACTAACTATTTATTTTTACTCTACCTTTCATTGTAGGGACATTGAATTTAATGTATTCATGGCATTAACTCTGATCTCTCTTGTTATCATCTCCTCTACTATCAAGCTCTCTGTACTCCCAATCAATTTCATCAATACAATCTCTTTTTCATTCCCTTCGTTCATCTTACTTTGATAGCGGTAATCAAATTTCTTCTTCTTCACAGAGTCGGTGACCTAGTTTCTTCTGATTTGATTTAATTTTGATTGTCAACTGAGATTTGCTCAAACACTATTCATAAATGAATAATATTTTTTTATTGTTCCTACTTCGTACGATATATAGGATCAATATCTAAAAGCCAGAAAAACTGTAATTTTTTATGGAATTATTATTTGTCAATATTATCTAGATTTTCAAATATTAATATTTGTTAAAAAAATATGAAGTCGTGTGAAAAATATACAAATTATTAAAAATTAAATTCAACAAAATTGTGTGATAGTTTCGGTGCATTTAATAATTCGAGTTTAATATTTGTGGCTTATAATGTTTTACAATTTTCATTAACTCATTACAAAATCAATTCAATAATTTAGTTTTTTTTGAAATCAATGATTTAATTTTTAAGTGTACGTATTGCCGGAAAAAAAACTCTTCAAGTGTACGTAGGATTATTATTTTAGACTCATTTATGCTGATTAAAGCAAACTTTCTCCATTATAAAATTATTGTTGCCTTTTATATATAAATCATATTCAATTACATTTAAAAGTTGAGAACATTACAAAAGCATTATCCTTGAAATATTGAGTATGTCTAACATTATAACCATTTATCAAAAGAAGCATTGCAAAGGATACTTACAAGTCATAAATATTGATATCAGATATATGGCCCGTTTGGGAATGCGATAGAAAAGTATTTTTACGCAAGTCGAGGTAAATATGTGGAGGAAATTATCTTGTTTTACAAAAATGCACTATTGAACATACGTTTAATTTTTTCCAAACATTGTCACAAACAAACCCATACTCAACTCCAAAAGTATATTGTGCTCGTTTAGAAACGCGGTAGAGAAGTACTTTTATGTAAGTCGAACTAAATATGTAAAGGAGATTATCTCGTTTTACAGAAAAACACTGTTGAACATGCATTTGGCTTTTCTAAACGCTTTGGGAAACAAGCCCATTGATGGATTTAGACCTCTAACATGCCTCTTAAATAAATATCAAAGTATTTATTTATAAAATTAATTCATTTATAATCATTTTTTATTTCGTTTCGATCTAATAATATCAATTTCATTTCTAAAAATCCTAATTATTAATCATGGCCGTTTACTTTTTTTAGGTGAAATCATAGAAGATATATTTTTCTTATAAGTGTATTTTCTTAATGAAAGTAATTACGTATGTTCGGCCAAAAAAAAAAGTAATTACGTTTGAGACACCCGTTGGTAGATATTCTAATTCTATATAGTTATATCTTAATTTAATTGGAAGCTAACAATTGGAATTCAATGGTGCCTCATCCCTTTCATAAATAAAACTTCTACCACATTAAAATCAAATTATTAGAACAGTTTTCGTAAATTGAAATCCAAGTTAGTGCCGAACAATAATTGCAAGAAATAATTCATAAATCACAACCCATTCTTCATATAGTACCATAAATATGTTTTTCCATTTTTAGGAAAAACCTAGAGCTCACAATTGTTTTTTTATTTAATATTGTATTAGGAAAAACAATGGACTGTATGCTTCTATTTTCATTTTTGTTTGTTTTTAACATGGTTTTCTAAAATTTTTTTAAAGAAAAGTTTTGAAAATGAAAAAATAAAAAATCTGCTTAGATAATTATTCTAAAAAATCATATTTGAAAATAAAAAAATTGATGAGACAATAATGATTTATCATGATTTTTTTTTGCCAACAATAATGATTTATCATGATTTTTTTTGACCTGAATGATTTATCATGATGCAACTTATAATTTTGAGAGAATGTGTATTTTGGACTCTCCTAGTCATACATACATTGGATAGAGAGTACATGCTCGTGTTTTTTCCTTGATATAATTTAGCCCTCTAAAATTATCCTATAGAGACATAGCACTAGTAACAATTTTCGAAATACCTACGTATTTTCCTTACAGCAATTTTTCTACGAATTTCAGATTTGTTGGTATTTTTTCTGCGGATTTAAAAGCCATTGTGGATTTTTTTACAGGTAATTACTTGCGGATTTACAAATCTGTAGGAAAGTAAATTTCCACGAACATTATATATACGGATTAAAATTTTCAAGAAATCTATTTCCTACGAATTTTTAGCCAAAATTCATAGAAAAATCCATAGGAATACAATATTTTTTTGTAGTGTATGTGATCTTAGTATTTTTCCTTGATACAAGTTAGTATTTTTTTTTTTTGAACTTTTCATTAAAGAATATATTATGTATTAAGTATGGATAAAGTTGAAAAGATAATCATTAAATTTTAAAAGGTGATTAATAAGGTTTAAATTTTTTTAATTTTGAGTAAAACAAGATGAGAGTGACTACTAGGATCACCGGCGTTCACCGCTAAATGAGAAGCTAATTGACCTATTTGGAAAAGCGGTAGAAAAGTACTTTTACGTAAGTCAAGGTAAATATGTGAAGGAGATTATCTCGTTTTACAAAAAACACCGTTGAGCGTGCGTTTGACTTTTCCAAACGTTGTCACAAACAAGTATAATCACTATTTATATAGGATAAGCTTATTTTATTAGGAGGCTTACAAGAAATATACTGAAGAAAGGAATGATTGATTACTAGCTGGCTGGTAATGATCTTATCTTAAGCTCTGGTGGGGAGATCGTGGACGACACAAAATGCAATATCGTACAAGTACAACTCTTGTAACTGGCAAGTGCGTAGAAATTAATTAGTAGTAATTGGTTTGCAGACATTTAATTTAATACGGAAAAATAAGTTCCTAAATGGTTATTACCTTTATTTTTGGCTAAACTCTTATATGACTTTTTGGTGCAATTAGGGCTTTTTTTTGGAGATCGACATTTGACTTGCTTAATTACGTCTTAAAATAATTAACCTCAGTGTTGTATATGTACATAACATTAACAACCGTCACTAACATTGCCGGCAAAAAAAAAAGGAAAAAAAATCACTGACGTTGTTACATCTGTTTGTTTGCATGGTATTGGCTACCTAGGTTAGCGTGAAAAAAAAACCTTCGTGCATGCAAACTAATTCTTCCAATAAATTGGCAAGATAAAACAGACTTTTTTTATATATTAGTTTATATTTTTTAATAAAATTATGTAGCGTTGTAAAAATGCTATAAAATATAAATGGGTTATCGCTACTATAAAGAGCTTTACAATAAGCTGAAACACTATGTACACTACCAGAAAAATGTCATTTAGGGACGAAAAATCCGTTGCTAAATGACTATTTTTATCGTTAAAACGAGGGTCTCTAATATTTTCCGTTGCTAAACGGAAATTTTCTGCTGGAAAATAGACATTTAGTGATGGATTTTTCCATCGCTAAATGATATTTTTCTGGTAGTGACATTTTATTTCTTTTTTAATAATTTAACTTGCTGCTAATGCTTTGGTGTGTGGTACAAAATATAACACTTATGTCCCATTTGGTTGGATGGAATCACGGGTGAGGAAGTGGAATTAGAAATAGTATCCATAATTGGAGTGTTTGGTATCATTGAATCAACTTCTAAGAATTCAAAAATGATGGAACTGAATTCTAACCTCCTTATAAGAACTCAATTCCATAACTGGGTCTCTATGCCTTTTGCCCCTCCCCCTTCTTCCTGAAGCCAGATGATCGTGATTGTGGGCAATGAGGCAACGACGGGTGCGAGGCGATAGCATGTGACGAGATGACGGGGGCATGGACCCTCCCCCTTCCTTTTCACCTCCGTCGAGCAGCCTCCATTTTTTCATATCCAGTCTTCAATATGTAATGGAGGTGGGCAATAGAGCTGGGAGTCTGCGGAGGAGGTGGGTAATATACTCTAATGTGGAAGGATGATTTTTTTTGTTAAAAGTATTTTAGTATTTTCATATTAGAAATAATATTTTAATTAAAATTTATATCATACTTTCATGATCACCCTAAATATATTTTAGAACTCACTTTCAGTTTCATTTACACTTCCACTCCCATCAAAATTTCTTTCATATGCCAGACATGGCATTACTGCAAAAGCGTTACAGAAAGTTTATATATATATATATATATATTAACCAGATAATACACACACATGTTAAGAATTCACCAAAGATTTAGGGATTGCTCCTGCCATCAAAGCCAAGTAGGAACAAAGGTAGAACTAGTTGAACGAAACAGTTTTTTTATATATAACGAGAGTTCAAAAGACAAGAGAAAACATTAAAAAGAAGGGTATGAATCTAAAAAATCTTTCGAGCACAACTCCTTCACTTTCCCTTTTCCGGGGTTTTTCTGAAAGAACGCGTAGATTCATTGGGCTAAGTCTCAACCTGTCGTTCGCATCTTGGACCAAAAAAATAACTCCATGTTGATTGTACAAAAAAAACAAATTCCCACGTTGAAAGGTTGAAAAGTAAAAGCCCAAACATTGAGGAAATTTGATCCAATAACAGACCTTAGAAGGGAGAAGGAAAAAAATGAAAAAAATAGCTGCGTAGGCCCGAACTCCAATTATTTGTGAATTTTATATGTCATAAAATTAAAAATGTTTTTATTGATGATGATATGGGTGATGTGATGTCCAAAAGCATACAAGTAATTTCTAGGGAAGTGAAGATTTGTGGCTCAGTACTGTGGAATTGATTTTGATAGAAATGAAAATGTATATGGATATGGAAATATATGTGGATTTGAGGTTTAAAAATGTGTTTGGTATGACATAAAAATTAATATGAAATTGATGTGTTTTTCTTTTTTAATGCATACTGAATAAATGAGAATGCAACAAAAATTGTAGGGTTAACAATGGTAAAAAATGTTTACAGATAAGGTATTTTAATCTGAAAAGTTTGGCTCCATAAAACCCGTTTAATTTCCATACGTCCTATTATAAAATTTAGTTGGGCCTTTTGATGGAAATCAATTCCATATGAAAATCCCGTTCATACAAATCAAATACTCATATAATATTAAATTTAATTCTATTTCAATTCCACCACACTAATTCCACCATACCAAAGAGGTCATTAGAAAATTATGATGGTATTATGAGGTGGATGCCGGTGTGGTTGAGATAATGTTGAGTGACAAGAATAAAGATGAAGTTGTTGATTGAGAAATATTTACCCACTCCCATATGCTCTCAAAGTATCACTCTATACGTACTATTTTTAATAAAAAATTCCATCTATATTTTTGTTGTTGATCATACAATTATAATGTATTATGTGAAGAGAAAATTAATTAAACAAATTTAAAAATATAAAAATAATTACAATATTTCTTTTGTTGTGACTTGAATATCAAATTTCTGATATTTTAATCTGTTGAAAAAATGATTTTATTTAAAGTAAATAGATAAAAGAAGTATTATCTAGATTTAAACTCAAGATTATAGAAAAGAAAAAAAAAAGAAAGAAAGAAGTTGTTCACAGATGAACCCTCCGAGAGATGGAGAGATTTGAGCCTGCGAGTTCCTCAACTTCGCCGTAGCTCCTTGGTAGAGCTCTGTTTTGTTCATTGCCACTGGTTGATGTTCGATTGCTAAACCCTCCCAAAGCGCAAAGGTTCGAAGCCTCCTCAGATCTTCTCTCAAATGTCGACGGACAAAGACGATGAGTCGTTCACGCCCTACACTCTCTCGCAAACCCTAACTAGTCACAAGCGCGCCGTATCCGCCGTTAAATTCTCTTCAAACGGCCGCCTCCTTGCCTCCTCTTCCGCCGACAAGACCCTCCGAACTTATGGCTTTACCAAATCCGATTCCGATTCTGAAAGCCTCATCCTCTCTCCCATGCAGGAGTATCAGGGACACGACCAGGGCGTTTCCGATTTGGCCTTCTCTTCCGACTCTCGTTTTCTTGTATCCGCCTCCGATGACAAGACCCTTCGCTTGTGGGACGTTCCTACGGGTTCGCTCATCAAAACCCTCCATGGCCACACTAATTACGTTTTCTGTGTCAACTTCAATCCTCAATCCAACGTCATTGTTTCGGGTTCCTTCGATGAGACTGTTCGGGTTTGGGATGTTAAGTCCGGAAAGTGCTTGAAGGTCCTTCCAGCTCACTCTGATCCCGTTACTGCTGTGGATTTCAATCGGGACGGCTCCCTCATTGTTTCCAGCAGCTATGATGGGCTCTGTAGGATTTGGGATGCCTCGACTGGGCATTGTATGAAGACTCTGATCGATGATGAGAATCCCCCTGTTTCCTTTGTCAAATTTTCGCCCAATGGAAAGTTTATTCTTGTTGGGACTTTGGACAACAATCTGGTACGTCTACTCAATCGTTACTCTATCTCATTCAATTTGCATAGTTTATATTTTCTTATCGTTAGTTTTTCAGCGACAATGTATGTTTTTTAGCTGACTATGCGTGTATTCTTTCTGTGTTGGAGCCGTCCTTTTTCATGTTTATTTGTCATCTTATGAGACTTTCATGAAATTGACTAATATGTATAACAGACTCGTTTAAGATATTTGGCTTAATAAAATCATTTGGCTCATTTGCTGCTTTCTCGAATTGTTAGAATCTCCAAATCGTGTAGATTAGTGGTGACAGACTAATTTCATTTGTAAGCTTTCCTCATCGAAAAGGCTTGTTTCCTCCCTGTGTTGGGAGAGTTCCAAAACAAAGAATCTCTGAGCCGACAACTATTCACGTCCTAGGCCTAGACCCTAAATTGCTGTATTTTCTGTTTGTTAGAATCTGTTTGGCTTGTTTAATGATAACGAATTAATTTGACTCCACCTGTTTTCCGTTATCCTGGTAATTTAATTCTTCTCCATGAGAAGAAAGATGTTCTGAGCTAATTACTATCTCAATCCCTGATTTCCTCAGTTGTTTGCTTGCCATATTGGATAGTGAAGGATTAAAAATTACTTGTAATCCGTGTTCTACAAAGAGAAAGTGAGCTGATTATAATTTTGTTTTCTCTTTTAGAATCCACAACACAGAGAATCATATACTACTTTGTTCCTGGAGTTGAACTGATCACTATGGTGTTAATTAGTAGAAAGTTTCGTACTCTGTCTTGCTATATACTTGCGTTTCACTGGTTTGCCTTCAGAAACCCGGCAGAACTTTTGAAAATATGGGTTTAAAAACGGAGATATGATACTTGACTGCTGAACGTACTTGTGAACTTTACTAGTATATTTTAATCTAAAGTTTCAGATTCAATCTGGATTTTGCAATATGTTGGCCGTATATGATATACACTCTTATTTTCTAGCATTGCTGTATTGGAGAGCAAAGTTAATTGTTTTTCATGTTCAGTTTCTCAATGGGATTCTACTTTGCTAGTATATTTTAATCTGGATTTTGCAATGTTACTTGTGAACTTTATTACTAGTATATTTTAATCTAAAGTTTCAGATTCAATCTGGATTTTGCAATATGTTGGTCGTATATGATATACACTCTTATTTTCTAGCATTGCTGTATTGGAGAGCAAAGTTAATTGTTTTTCATGTTCAGTTTCTCAATGGGATTCTACTTTGCCCCAAAGATATTTATTGCATGAGGTTACCTCCAGCCATTTGCATAGTTTTTTCTTGTTCACTGACTTAGCAGTCAATTTGCTGCCTCGGTTTCTCTACAACAGAAGCAAACAACTTCTTTGTTTTTATAATCTAGTAAGTTTAGTTTTCTTGTTCCTGACTTCATATGGGAATTTTCATTATTAATGTTGCAGAGGCTGTGGAACTATTCAACTGGTAAGTTTCTGAAGACTTACACAGGCCACGTTAATTCAAAATACTGCATTTCCGCTGCCTTCTCTATAACAAATGGGAAGTATGTTGTTGGTGGTTCTGAAGACAACTCTATTTACTTGTGGGATCTACAAACGAGGAAAACAGTTCAGAAACTGGAAGGGCACTCCGATGCTGTTATTTCCGTGTCATGTCATCCTACAGAGAACATGATTGCTTCTGGTTCTCTCGGCAGTGATAAAACCGTGAAGATCTGGACTCAACAGAAAAACTGAGTTATTTTGAATTCCTTCTGGGTGAGGAGTCATCTATGGTTTTGTTAGACTTGAGTTAGGAGGATAAAATAACTTAGGCATCAAACCTCTCTGCTTATTTTCTGTTAGAGGTCTTGGATACAGGAACTTGGAGCTTCACCAGCTGTATGTTCAAGGAGATCACCTTTCTAATTTAAAGGGTTTCAGAATGTAGGAATTGGTTTTTTTTAGTTGATATCAATTTTTAATGGCCCTTTGAACGTTAAGAACCAATCAGAGATTGTGTGCAGTTCGGTTTCTCTGGTATTTCCTTGTTACATCTCTGCTCTGTTTCCTTGATCGGCCCCTTTTTAATTTTTAGTTACTTTGAATTATGAGTGTAAGTTAATAGTTTATTCAAAGATGTGGTTTTTGATAAAGCACAATAACGCTGTGTGATTTATGTAGTTGATCCCACATAATGAGATAGACTTTTATTGTTGAATTGTAAATTTATCTTTTTCTGTCTGCACAGTAGAGAAGCTGTTCACATTAGTGTGATATGTGAAGCTTAGATGCCACTTTGTGGTGCAATCACCTTTATCTGCAATTAGAGTTCAGTTTTCAATTAGTCGCAAACAAGAGAAATAATATTAACAAGTCACACTGATTAACGAGCCACTTTCGTTTGTCATTAATGAGTCATTGGAAGTTATTGACAAGTATTATATCTTGTGCCTAGGATCTAGAGTCATAATTCTCGGTGGAATTTATCCCAAAGTCTTGGAAGTTTATTTGAATAACCAAACATAAATTGGGTTCCGTTCCCTTGGGTCAAGTAACTGTGTCATTTATCTCATCCTAATTAAATCCATGTTGCTCCATCTATTGGTTAAAATGAAGTTTGCCGTGCAAAAATAAACGGTAGTAGCAATAACTATAGTAATTAATAACGATATCCTATTAGCAATAAATATTAATATGAACAATAAAAAGGTGAAAAATCCAAACAGACAGGAAGACAAGAACTGGTAGTCTGTCACCACTCACAAAGTTCCAATTAGAAAATGTTATCGAGTCTTCTATGCGTTAAGGTGTTTGGTTTCAATATTGTCAGCCTAAATCAGAAAATCCAATTATGATTGGGTATGATTGATTTGCATCGTCAAAGGAATGCGGAATCTTTGTTTGAGGCTATCATGTTCATGCCCTTCTCATCTGTTTATCATCATTCCCCCTCATTTGATTTTGCTATAATATCGTGAAGAACTGAGTTGGAGTCTTGTATATATATTAGTACATGAATTGAATCGAAGTACTGTGGTCATTTCTATATCATTCATCTATCCTATTTAATACTATTTATTAAATTTTTTGTTCAAAATAAATAAATGAGGCAATGAAACGCAAGGCTGTGTTCCGACAGATGACTACCATTTATAATTTACACTAAAACTTTTTTATGGATTAAAGTGCGAATTTATCCTATAAGTTACTTAGAAATAATGTTGCCTCGAAAGTTTTTTTAAATTCAAAATTGCTCCGAAAACATCAAAATAAAGTAATGTTATTACTTACCATAACAATAATAATAGTTAATGTCAATGTTAGTTTTTTTAGTGAAATGGGGTAACATAGCAATATTTTAAAACTTTTGAAGTAGTATTAAACTCCAAAAATTTATAGAACTACTTTGCTTCTGCGAAAACTTTTGACACAAATTTACATTTTAACACTTTTTTTAAAGTAACTGCATTTTTTTCTAGTGATTTAACTTTTCTCTCCTTTATTTTTTAGATTGGATGCAATTTTGTTTGGATCTCTAGTCGTTTTAAGACCAAATTTAATACTCAAAATTATGTCGCTAGTGGCACAATCCTAAGGTCGATCTCTGAGGAGCTTGGATGTCTCTATGCAATTAGTTAGCAAATTAATTCAACAAATTAAAAGAAGTAGGGTTTTGTCATCATCATTCCAAATCAAAAGCATTATCTAACCTATTGTTTATTTTGATTTCTTTATCAATTAAATTGCAATTCAGTACGATATGAGCAAAGAAATGAATTAATATCAAGATTGCTTCCTAGGAGTGTATGACTCCGCCTTCATTACCCTTTTTTATGATATGAGTTCACTTATGTCTCTTGGTCAAAAGATTGATTCTCTCGCACTAAATCAATAGAAATTTCCAACTAAAGCTGCTCAACCACTCCAAAGAGAACATCGATCGACATTACTCCGGTATTACTCATTATTAATCAATCACAATCTCAATCAAGCTGATGAAAGAATTAATAGCTACTTTAAATCTAGGAGTTTATTATCTGAGTGCTTTACTTCAATCAAATCGCAAGAAAGAATATGAAGATAACAAATCTGAGTCCACATTAAATCTGTTCAATACAGCATACAAGAGTAACTCAGTGAGAACTAGGAACTCCCTGTCAAACAAACTCTGGCTCGGTCATAACTCCCAGGACAGCAAGAGATCAGCCAGCCATGGAGATACGGACAGCAGCAGCAACGGTGGCCCTATCGTTCCCGGCCATCATGCGTTCAGTGTGAAGACAGTGAGGTGGGAGCCGATGGTGACACGACTGCGAAGATCTGGAACTCTAACAGCAAGAAGCGTGTAACCAGAACATCTTCTGGAAAGGAGACGATTTCCGGACGAAGGAGAATGATGAGATGAAATTAGCTAGAGCTGCATGCGCATCGTTAAGGTCCAATGACGACAGATATGAGCGAACTTAGCAGAAGAGAAACCAGATCTGTGAGTCTGCAGCTCCTTGGTCTGAGATCGTGGTAGCCTAAATGTAGAATAGATGATATGGAGATGAAGGAAAAGAAGATATGAGACAGAGGAACTAGAGTGACACCAAGAATAAGCTCAAGTGGAATCGTGATATCGGATTGGAAGCAGATGGACGGAGATGGATTGAGAGAGAGCTCCAAGAAAAGAGAAAAAATGATGGAGATGGAAGAAGATAAGAAGTCCCGTGAATTCCATCCAAGAATTTCGAAGGAATGGAATTATGGAGATTATTAAAGCTAGAGTTTGACCGAAAAGAATGGAGTGTTTAGAGAGTGGGTTGGATAAAAAAAAAGGGAAAATGAGTTTCAAGTCCCAAGCAAGGGGCTTAACCATCAAATGGTTCCAAAGATTCAAAAAACTATTAAAAGGTCCCAAGAGTAGCTGCTGAGGTTGTTAACGAAGGCTGCTGAGGTTGTTAATGACAACCTCAGCAGGGACCTTTTAATAGTTTTTTGAATCTTTGGGACCATTTGATGGTAAAATCCCTTGCTTGGGACCTGTAGCTCATTTTCCCAAAAACAAATGTGTAAAAAAAAATTTCTCTGAAAAGTGGTTGATGCTCTGATGCTTCCAGGAGAAAAGATGGGTTTCGTAAAGTGTGGATGGAGAAAAATGAGACAAAAATGGAAGTGGTGTTAGATTGATTTTTCCTTGGATAAAGCCATGCCTCTTGGATAAAGCAATGAATCTTGGATAAAGTTGGTTGGGTAAAAGATTGCATCCCCTTCCACTGTTTCTGGTTGGATTCTAACTAAATTTGTTACATTTTTTGTTTCAGTTGGTTGCCCACGTGATTTACTGTAACTGTACGGACGTCAGACATTGTTGGCTGAAGCATATGGCACAGAGAGCAAATTTATCCTCGTTGGCTTCAGCCAAAATTTCTGTTGGCTGAAGCATATGGCACAGAGAGCATCAGGACTTCGTTGGCTTCAGCCAAAATGTCTGTTGGCTGAAGCATATGGCACAGAGAACATTTTGAGCATTTTGAGGCCTTGATCCTTTAAGATTCATTTAAGATTCCTGTATATTAACACAAATGTACTTGAATAGAGACTTAAGGAGTGGTAAAATATCTCAAAATTGGCCACAATTTCTTTTAATCTCTTTTTAACACAAATATCCTTTAATTAACCCAATAAAGCTCAAATAACATGCTAAAAGGTTAATATTCTTCATGAAAAATATGGATCTATCATATTTATTTTTGTTTCTTCGGTACATATCTTTCTTGCCAACAATTTGCTCAAAAATATGATTTTCGATAGAGTATAATAGCGTCGTGTGAGTTGTGAAGCCAACTTTATCTAGTAGGATAAAACTTTATTTTTGTTTCTTCATTATTTAATTTCTTCGAATGTTTTCATAGATTTTAAATATGGTTAAGGTAAAATCAACATTGTAGAGTAATTTTCCTAGTGTTTTCACTTTTCAGTATCTTGAACTATTTTTGCAGCCAAAAATACCTTTAGGCTCTAGCTACCTGGCATACTTGAAAAGAAAATATTTATAGGTGCTGCATATTTCTTAGGCCTTTTAAATATTGAAAAAATAATTTCCACAAAAAAAAAAATATTACAGTGATAGGAACAATTAAACTTTTTAAGTCGTTCTTTGGATATCAAGGGCAAATAATTTACACAAACTTGAAGAATAACGAACACATATTCGGAATCAACCCGAACCAATATTTTACATGTGGAGGACTAAATAAACATACATTTAAAAGCCTATTGCCACAAGAATATGCAGAGGAAGTATATCTTAATATACGCTTCAAATAAATAAAAAAAGATTAAAGAAATACCATACACATGAAATTAGGCATATGGCAATTATCAAGCACTTGGTTTAAATGGTACAGGGTTATGCCTTTTTAACAAGATGTTTCGAGTTTGAGATTTAGGAATGTAGCAGTCTTGAATATTTAGTGTTAAAGTTTTTCCTTCCTTATGGTCTCACGTGACTCAATTCTATTTAATCTATATCCTTGAAAAGTCCTCCAAATTACAATGAGGTAGGTCTAAGATACAGATGCTCCTCTTTGGGAAAAAAATTAGGCATATGGCTGACTGCAATACTACACCTTGAAACTTGAATCATCATCATTAGTGACCCTGCAATTTTAATTATTGAGATCAAATAATATATAAGTATATATAGAGGAGGTCCAGCTGGTATCGGCAGGTATTCAAGAAAAATGAAGTCGTCAAAGCTGGGAATTCCCTAGTTGTAATTTATGGCTGAGATGTTTCAAATCTTGCAATACCAAGTCACTAATGTCTTATTAGCTAGGCTTGTTTAATTTCCTCGATCGCAACTCATCCCAGGCGACTAAGCTTCAACGCTTCAGCAATAATAACCACCTTTCATATCATCAAAGATCAAATTATTATTTAATTATCTGAGACGACGTGCAAGATTGTGAATATTCCTTTTATGATGGACTTGGGCCTATAAGAAGATCGACGTAATTAAGGAGATTAAGGTTGTCCCTTCGACGAACGTCGCTCTGAAACAAGTCTTTCGTTGTTTCGTTGTTGCATATATAGTTTCACGGGATTAACGGTAACGTTGCAGATCTCCAGCCAGCTGGTTATCTGATTTGGTATACATGCAGAATTCAGTGATTTCACTTAAGCTCATTTAATTACCAGGAAATGGATTATGAAGGTTTGTTTTGCACGCAGCGCCACCTGAACTTTATGGATGATGAAGATCAGTTTATTTCACATGACATAGCCAGTGTTCGTCAGGAACAGTTCTTGCAGCCATGTTTGTCTTCTGAGAGCTACTACTCTAATTCGTATAATTCATCATTCACTGCTGAAGCTAGCCTCGAGGGGCCTTTCTTGCAGTTCAAATCCTCCATATCTGATGACCCTCCATCATCATCATCATCATCATCATCATCTCATCATCATCATCATCATCATCATCATCATCTTCTTCTTCTTCTTCTTCTTCTTCTTCTTCTCAACTTGTGTCTTTTGATAACTTTAATAATAACACTCGCTCTTTTACCAACAGCACCAAACTCTCTAATAATAATAATATACAGAATTCCTCAGCTCAATTCCCTAAATAATGGGTTCCCCAAAATCACAACTTCGAAGCCAAATCTGTTAGAATTGTAATTATTATTGTTACTAATTCTGTGTTATTAGCTGTGGTAATAACCCTGTTGTTAGATAAGTTAGTGCTTACAAATAGGACTCTAGAATATTCTTATATTGTACAAGTGTCACCATTTGACTGGTATGGTACAATCACTGTAGAGCATAAATAGGTAGTGCTCGGAATATATGCAATATACAATTGGGAGCCTTCTTTCCATACAGCTGTCGTTGTCTTTTCCTCTTGGTATCAGAGTACTCACCAGACATGCGTCATGGCTTCCTCCCCCCAAAATCCAAACCAACCCATCGAGTCCCCATCACAAACGTCTGCAAACCCCTTTGCCGCAGTTAGCTCCGCCACACCACTCATCCCATCCTCTGCATCCCCAACGCCGATTGTTACCTCTCCATCGGCGTCAGCTGTTGTGTCGACCAAATCGGTACCTTTGCTTAGCTCCTTGAGTCAGGTCAGTCCTGTCAAGTTCGATGGTGTAAACTATTTGCTTTGGGAGTCCCTGCTTCTCCCTGTTATTCGTGGCCATAGGCTTGATGGTCACATTCTCGGCACCAAGGCTGTGCCGTCAGAGTTCATTCTTGACACAAATGGAGATGTTATACCAAGCCCTGCATACGATGAGTGGCTCGTTGCAGATCAGATCTTGCTCGCCTGGATCTACGGTACGATGACCGTGGATATCGTTTCCCAACTCACTCAGTGCAAGACATCTCG
>JANTPZ010092926.1:0-25333 GCA_025593235.1 Vachellia pachyceras
GCAAGCAAACAATACAGTGTGGCCGCCCTTAATTACCCTTCATTTGCGGTGGTCTTCCAGTCAGTGGGTGGGACCGGCGGTGTAGTTAAACACACCCGGACTCTTACCAACGTGGGGACCGCAGGAACATACAGAGTGTCGGCAATGTCAGATACTCCCAACGTTAAAATCTCAGTGGAACCAGAAGTGTTGGATTTCAAGGAAAAGGAGAAAAACTCTTATACGGTTACGTTCACGTCATCGGGTGCGACAACACAGAATCAGTTTGGGTTTGGTCGCTTATCATGGTCTGATGGAAAGCACGTTGTGGGAAGCCCACTCTCATTTAGCTGGGGAGGATTATAAGAGAGTTGTATTCTATGTTCTGTCTATTGTGTTCTTTAGAAAAGGTTGATCAAAAGTTTCATCACTTCCTCGAAGAGGGGTGTGTTTGATTAGCTTAGCTTAGCTTAGTCATATTTGAATCTAGAAAGAGCTGCTGGGAGAAATGGCAACGTCTTTGGGCTGTGTTAAATTTTCTTCCAGTGTACAGAATTGGGTATATTTTGATTCTGATATTTAAGCTCTTAAATCTACTGAAGATGTTGTTTTCAGAAGTGAGAGAATGCTCTGCCTTTCATAGTCGTTGTAAGCTTTGTATAATAATGGGTGTTTCCCAATTTTCTTTCCCTGTTCATTTGCTTTTCAATAACTCTATCATTCAAATATCATCCTAACTTCCAGCCTGCTTGATTATTGCGTTTGTGAATTAGGATGGGGAGGCTGTTCCAAAATATCAAATCCAGAATGATATTCCGATACTTACAAATTGCAATCACATCATATCACATCACATCATATTAACATTATTTTAAAAAGAAAAAAGAAAATAAGAATGGCAATGATATATTAATAATTTTCTCATTAGTCATAATGCAGCTAAATATCATTCTCCCAATATCAAACATGCCACACCTCGGAAAAATCTTTTCCTCACCAATGTGACTCCATGTTTAACATAACAGTCGGTTTTTTATTAAACTAAAACTAATTTACTTGAATTATAATCTAATTATAATCAAATAATACATATAAATAAATACTTTTAAATAATATATTTATCTTCTTTAACATTTTCAATATAAATTAACAGACTCTTATATTAATGATTAAAGGTAGAATATAATGTTTAAAATATACTTCCTTCAATTTTATCTACATAGGACAACATGTTCCCTTCCTTCTTCTTATTATTAATTTTATTTAGAAACCTCTAATTAATTCACGCATATTGATAAAAACAGTTGACAAGATTAAATTTGTCAAGTAATTCAAATGATATCCAATATTATCATTATTAACTACATTAAATTTCAATACCATTCTAATTTCTACTCTCTCACTGATCTTATTAAATGTGGGCATATAAGAAAAATATTAGTACATAGTTGAACTATCAAAGTCTCTTATCAAAAAAAGATAAAAAAAACTTTCTACAAAATCCCTTACAAATATGACTGATGGAGTATATAAAAGTGTATTTGATCTTTTTCATGTCATTCTTTAGGCTTGTTGGGGCATTAAATATTTTCTTTTAATACACTCCTACTTGTTTTAAACATAACTTTCTTGATTTTCAGTATATGAAAAGAAACTAATCCAATTTTATGAAAACTTTGATAGTTTAACGATATTTTAGCTAATTTTTTCTATTTTGTATGTAGACTGGTTAAATTTTAACTAATTTTTTCTATATTGTATGTTGACTAGTTGAAATTAGGAGGAAGTGCAGCGACTAGCAAGTCATGTTGACTTCATCTTGAAACCTTAGTGCGTGGAAAAATATCAATGCTTCAATGGTTTGAAAAAAAAAAAACAAATGAATAGTGAAGTTGCAGGCCCAAGAGATTGTGCCCAGTTGGGGTAGATCAGCTACTACATTGTATTGCGTCAGTGTTGGTCGAGTATTTTCGTGGGCCGTACAAAATTTTAGAGAATCTGAACACCCAATGAGATCGCAGCACCTGTATTTCGTATTCTTGAACTTGATCCGCTGGTGCCACAATCCGTTAGGGAACGTGGTATAGAAGTATTTTTACATAAGTTAAGGTAAATATATGAAGGGGATTATCTCATTTTACGAAAAATACTATTGAACATACTTTTAAAGCTTCTTAATGGGTTGACAAACAGCAACTTTGTTTTTTTTTTGCATCAGTTGAGCCAACCATACTTAATTCATCGTTGAACACTAAATCTTTGTTTTTCTTAATGAATAACTTAATTTCCATGTTTGATTTATCCGTTATTGCTGTTTGCACCGGTGTGAGAATAACTTAGCCCTTCTCCGAAATCAAATACACACGATAATCAGATTCTGACGGGAAAAAAAAAATAAAACCAGATTGGTTCTTTTTCTTCAATTAAACTTAACTTCCTTTTTTTTTTTTGCCAGAAAACAACTTTACCTCTTTTGTGTTATTTTAATGAATGAACCTGTGCTCAATATGCGTCGCTGTTGGTGGTGGTGTGGAGGCTGACACCACTGCTGTCACTTCAGCATATGTTTGGGAATCACTTTCCAATCATGTTGTACTCGAGTTGAAATAACACTCATCTTATCTACTTATCTTAAAATTGGTAAAATTGTTTTCCCAACCTATTCCTAAACACGTAAAAGAAGAAGAAGAAATTGGGGAGATGAAGGAAGTGAGTGGTATAAAGAGACAAGGGGAAGGGCATAATATGGGCAATCCAATGGGCATTTTCATATTACTTTAACCATCTGTATTAAAAAGTAACGTTGTTAAATCAATTTAATAATATTGTCATTTTTACCCACTTTTTTAAATGTTTGTATATTGAACATAAGTTTATGGATATATTTCTAAGTTAATTCTTGTATCAAATTCAAATACGGATATCAGAAAATGTTTTAGGTTTTCGCGAGTCTGTGACATTCATAAGCAAGACAGATATTCTAGATGTGATAATGGAAACAATAAATGCGTATATAAAGCACATATAATAATATTATGTTTTGTGTGCTTCTCTCTGTCTCAGAAGATCTCTGTGTTCCTAATAAATGGGCGATAGAGTTCATTCATACATTTAACAGACCAGAGATTTAAAGATGCATGGCGGGTGTGGCTAAAACATGCCTTTATGATCCACTGGCCCCTCAACTATATACAAACATTTTTTAATATAAAAAACAATACTTAGATAAAAATGAAAAAGGCTAAAACCTATTCGTTTAACCAAATCAAGATTTTCCAAAAGAGTAAGAGGTGAAAATTTGGAGATGAAGATGTTAGATTCTTTGCACAAACAAGATTTTGATGGGTTCTTAGATTTCACTGACATCAATTTTATTTCTACGACCCATATACAGAATATTTTAAATTTGAATTTTATTTTGTCATAAGTCACTCATTCACTAATCATTGCAAGTTTTACATTATAGCCTCAATTATGCCAACTTTGCGTGTGTTTGAATAAAAAATAATGAATTATTTTTTTGGCAACAAAAAAAAAAGAATGAATGAATGAAAGTTGCACCAATGAGAACGGGTAAATAACAATAGAAGTTTTACTTCAATTCCTGTACAATGTGGTCATTAGTGCTGAATGAGGTATAGTCTTATACGTAAAATGAGGTGTAAAGCTTCGTTTGTAAGTCCGTTTGAAAATAGCTTTTACGGAATTTGAGGTAAAACTCAGGTTTTTTAGAATAGCTCTTACAGATTCTGAGACAAAACCTATGTTTTGAAAGTTGATTGTGTTTGGGAGGTTATTGACATTTACAGAGTTCATGACAAAAAGTAAGAAGAGGGAAGATATAGAAAGAAAAAGATGAAAGAGAAAATTTATTATAACAAAATAGTGTGATTTAACAAAAAAAATAGTTTTTTAATTTAAAAATTAGATTTAAAACTTAAATTTTATTACAAAACCTAAATTTAAAAAATAGTACTTGGATAACTGAAACCCAGGTTTGGGTTTGTTGGTAAAAATAACCTAAATGAGAAGTAAAATTGGTTTATGATTAATGATTAGTAATCTCAAACCTATGAGTGGACGAACAATTATGAATCCCCACCGTCACCTATTATCTTCACTCTCATTTTTGTCCCTCTGCGTTGCATAGGTCAATTTGTGCCTTACACGTTAAGCCATGCAGGGCCAATCATTTTCATCGTATTGTGTAAAGATATGAAACTTCTTGCTTAATAAATACAATTGACGGTTATGTATAATTATGCATGTGGAGGAAGGATTTAGCTTTGTGGTTAAGATTGGGAGGAAAATATAACCACGTATCAACTATATCTAAACTGAATTCTATATTTTGAAATGGAGATAAAATAAAGTCTGTACATAATTGGGACGATAAAATTACAATTTTTTCATTTATTAATAAATCAAAACTTTTAGAATCATGATTATATCATTTCACCGATCACTCCTCCATTGGATGATAATGTGCCACGTACCCGGTTTGATAATTTGGTCCTATGATCCAAAGTTACATAGACAAGGACGAAAAAGAAATATATTCTTTGACAACTTTGTTTCCTACATGCTTCCCGCTGGTCTGGACTGCCGGACAGAAGGTGGAGTGACCCCGGCCGCCGCCTGACGCGCGAGAGTATGGTTTGTTTTAACTATGAAATGTGTGTTTTTTACCATTAAATTCTTAATAACAGAAATTAAAAAATATATATATATCGGTTTAAATGGATGGACCCTTGATTATATAGGACCAACCCTTTTAAACCTACTGCTCGCTTCCAGCTTCCATCAGTTCATATTTACGAATTTGACCCTCCAATTAAATATACTTAAGTTGATATGATCCATTTTTCTAACCCTACCCGTATCTTAGTTTTTTCCCCCTTAGTTAAGCTCTCTGAGAATTTTACATTATGACACTAAAAAAAGAGTAACACAGCAAAGTATCTTGTGCACGTATATTAATGTTCAAGGTGGAGTCTCCAAGGCCCCAACTTTGTTTCACCCATGACAAGCCTGGGTCAAGTGAAAAAGTGACCGTGGTTACTGTGTTTGAATTAAAGAATTATGTTCGCTTTCAAAAATATGATTGCTATTCAATTTCAAAAACTAGCAAAATGGACCCCACGCGCACTTTGAGGCACGCCAAATAGGACAAATCCCACCGGAATTCATCCTGAAGAATAGCATCAAAAGCGACTACTGAAGCGTACTGGTTCCGTTAATGGCTGGCCCTAATCACCCACTGTTCCTTTCTTCGCTTCATGACAATAAAATACCTTCCTTCTCTTTTTGCCCTTGGCCTCCACTCTCACACATCCATCTCTATCCTCTATTCCTTACTTTTGTTCTCTATCGTCACCACTATTCACTTTACTCCTCTTTATGTTCCTTATGTCTCTCACTCTGTCACCCACATGCTTCGTCCCCTGTTCAAGCATCTTCATCCTCACTATAAATTCTTATTCTTATTTCAGTCTCTAGTCCCAACAGTTTCGAACCCAGCCTGTACAAGATATGGCGGCAGCAAACAGTATCAGAGGAGAGCGTGAAGCTTGTGATTCTGAGAAGAAAGAAGAAGATGAAGCATCAACAGCAGCAGAGGAAGAAGATGAAGAAGAAGCATTGTCACTATGCGATCTTCCTGACAATTCGAACAAACAAGAGGACCAAGCAATGAGAAAAGCAGATTCCTCTCATCAAGAGCCACAAGAGGAATTCGATTTCCTCTTATGGGGTGGTCCATTTTCCAAAGAATCTGAAATGTGTGTTGCAGATGAAGTTTTCTTCCAAGGACAAATCCTCCCATTACGTCGTCAATCCTTCGGCTCCGACGCTACTCGGTTACTACCCGCCGGGTTCAATCGGTCCGAGTCATCAAGGTCCGAATCCGTGACGACGAGCGAGTTCAGAAGCAGCAGCAGTAGCAGTAGAAGCAGCAGCATCAGAAGCCAGAACTCATCATCAAGTAGCATTAGCTCCACCAACAGCATTATAACAAATCCAGAAATCTCCAAACCCCGAATAATGCGAAATCATCATCAGTTTCACACGCATCCCAGTCCAAAGCCTCAACTAAAAGTACCGTCAACTTCCAGACAAGTAAGTTTTGGTCACAACCTGAATAGAAAATCATCAACGTGGGATTTTTTCCGTTTGGGTGTGGCTCCGGCACCGGAAATAGGATTACAAGATCTGAAAGCTCGTTGTACCAATAATAATAATAACAAAAACAAAACTTGTTGTGTAAGTCGCGATAGCAGTAACAGTAGCAGCGACAGGAGCAGTAGCATCAGTAATCGTGGAGGTTTCAGACAGATCGTGGGGAAAGGAGGTGGGGGGTTCCTGAAAGGTTGCAAGTGTTCGGTAGAAACGGTACCGTTCGACATTATGATTACAAAAAAAAGCACGAAGAAGACAGAAAGCCCAACGCACGCCATGAAAGAAAAAGCAAAGCAGAAGCAGAGGAAGAAGGCAGTGTCACGTCATCGAACGTTTGAATGGATAAAAGAGCTTTCGCATGCAAGCTATAGCTATAACGATGAGGAAGCTTTGCTCCCACCAAACTCATGACATATAGTTATATGATTAGTATTGTAATTTAACTTGGTCCATGTACATGGGGCTAGCTTACCTCTACTGTATTTAATTTGCTTCCTTTAATTTGAATTGTTGTATAATACTGTAGGGTTGGCTTAATGATCATGGTCTGTGTCTCACATTCTCGTGAAGATGAAGCTGTTGTTACGTGGTGTTTTTGTCTTATTAATTGGTTGGGAATTTATGATTGAGGTTAATTGTGCTGATATAATAAATAATCAAGGGGGGATTTGTGGTGGTGGTGGTGATTGGGTGGGAAATGATAAGCCCCAACATTAGTGGAGGAAATTGGGTGCTTATGGATGCCATGATTAGACTGTGAACTTCGAGGCTCTTTATGGGTGCTAGTGGGAGCATGTAGAAGTAAAAATGGGATTTTGAGGACTGCTCATAGTCACGCGAGAGAATCGCAGGGAGAAAGTAAAGAGGAAGATAACGTGGGAAAGTTGTACACTGTAGAAAAGAAGCAAAGTGATGTGTGGAGGTGGTGGAAAAGATGGTTTTTTTTTTTCCAAAAACGGATCTTTATTAGGGCAAATTAATTAAGATAATCAATATAAACAATCGGTGGAGAACAAGTGAGCGACACGTAGGAACCTTCCATTGGGAGGTAAAAATAGCTGAAAACGACTATTTTTTTAATAGCAAAGCAAGCAAAGTTTGAGTTCAAAAACCTATTACATAGTAGCAAAAGCAAGGGAAGTAATCCCCAAGCACGATCTCATGTTGTGATCAATAGAAGCCAAGCAATAACTAACTGCCTCATGCATATAAATACAGATATCATAACTTAAGACTATGCTCATTCTTGACAAGATGATCAGCACACACAAGTGCTTCTCTATGGCAGTGAATAAAAACGACTGTTAATGGTGGCCATATTTGGCAATGTTTCTAAACTCCTTAAAAGTCTGTTCAACAATATTTTTTACACAAAATGAGATAATCTTCTTTATATATTTATCTTGACTTAAATAAAAATACTTCTTCATCATGTTCCCAAATGGGCCCAGTGTACTTGTTTGGGAAGTACATTGTGCCCTCATTGCACACAAATCGAGATAAAACTCCTCTCACATACTTACCTCGACTTGTATAAATTCACTGTTCTCAAACACGAACAGTACCATGTAGGCTGCTAAGTAAAAGGAAGAATCTGCCGAAGGAGTTCAAGTTAGCCAATGCGTATTCTTCATACATCGTTGTCCCTTCTTTTCTGTGACAAGAGGTTAACGACTCGTAGGCATTCTACCTCCACGCAATAATGGTCAATCAGGTTTTTGCCTATTGTGAAAAATTCCTCACCATTGCGTCCAACATCACACTTGTCAAGTGACATGCTATGTCATCAAGTCATCATGCAAACGTAGGAGAATACAAGTGAAGTAATTTATTTTTAATTAAAATATACACATATACCATGAACGTCTATGAGGTTGAATAGTGTGCTTAGAAGAGTCTTGCGAGACCTAACAAAAGATTTGCTTAGAGTTACCAAACACATCACTTGACTATATAATGACTTCAGATGAGGAAAAGGGAGAAAAGAGAGGAAGGGAAGAGAGGGGGAAGAGAGGGAATAGAGGAGAGAGAACACTAAGAAGGAGGAAGAAACCAAACGAAAAGAGTAAAAAATGAGAGGGAGGGAAGAGCTAGAAAATATCAATTAATAATTCGATAATGAAAAACTAAATACAACCGGTAATCCTAACATTTTGACATAGAAGCATTGGAATATTAAAATAATAATGATAAAGCTTAAATCAACTCCTAATCATAATAAAGATGACTGCGAAATAATAAAAGCTTAATCAACTCTTAATTATAATCAAAGATAATAGAGATGATTGGAGACTATTAATTAAAAGATAATAAACATAATTTTAATGAAGAAATATGCTGATTTAGACCCCTATAGGATACCTTAATTTAAACAATTTAATCCTAATTATCTACTGACACATGATCAAAGATCAATTTTGCAATCTAGATTAAAAATCTGGGCAATGGGGTGGTCCATGAAATGTTGTCCTCATCAGTGATTACGTCGAAACTCAAAACTAAACGAACACGATAAGGTGATAAGGTGACGATAGTGATTTCTGATGGCTGTTTTAGTAAAAGTTGATGGTGTTGATAGTAGAGCTGGTACTACCAATTGAAGTCACGGGTTGTGGCGGCCTATTACATGTATCTCATTTGTTACTGGTCTAAGATGTTCTGATTACTTCTTCTCTTTTCACCAAAAACAAAAAATAATTAGTTCTTCTCTAACTCTAATTGAAACCATATTTGGAAAAGCTAAACGTATGTTTCACAGTATTTTTTCGTAAAATAAGATAATCTTCTTTACACATTTATCTCATAAATGGTAAAATCATTTCTCCACCGTCTTCCTGGACATAGCCAATATGTTATCAAGTGGTGTCTAGAAAATTATCTAGCAAAAAAACGTGGTGTTTATAAATCAGAATATTAAGTGTCTTTCCATTTTCTATAAATTACTTAAGGTAATTAAATTTCACTTTAAACAATGAGATTAAATTTAATATCTTAATTTGCACTTTAAAATTACAGCATTTTAACCATGTAATTCAATCCAATAGTTGATAATCGCAGTAGTATTTAATTTCCATTAAACTGAAAGAAGCTATTGTCCGTGACTTTGCTGAGTGACTAACAAATATATATATATATATATATATATTAGATAATAGAATTTTAGGAAAGGGTTAGACTTATCCACGATCTAAGTGCATGAGATTTAACATTTGACCGCCAAGTTTAATGTTAGCCTACGTTATGAACATACCTTTCCAAACATAACAATTGGAGCTACACCTAAGTGGCAATCATCATGATCGAGTCCTCTCCTTAATCAGAATGTCCAATCCCTTCACCGTTAAACCCATGAAGGATAGGTAGTGACTAACACATTTATTAATCTCTGAATAGAGTTCCCCGTTTATAGATAAAATAGGTTGGCAATTATATCATTTCTACGATCAAACATCATTGCTGGGTCTTAAAAATTTTAAATTGGAATATAAACACAATTGTTTATAGGGTTAAGTAGCATTTTTGCCACGGAAGTATACAGGTTGGAGCACTGTGTATCCGGAAGTTTGTAAAACGAATAAATTTTCACCTAAACCAACGGAAGCGTGACGGACGTTTGCCAAGTCGGATACACTACCACGTCATCCTCCATACTGTTTAACTCCCTAAACCTTTCTTCCTTTTGATTTACATGTTAGCTTGCCAAGCAGGATGTTCATTCAAATGATGAGTGTGTATAATTAGGATGCCAAACCAAACCTTTTGAAACCGAACATAGAGAATGCTGTTCAGGAATTGATGTTTCCAAACCGTTTTTCAGTTACGGTTCAGAAAGTCACGCACTAATCCCATTTTGATGAGAACTATTCCTCATTCAAATGCGTGACAGACCCCTTTTTGACGAATTGAAGTTAGAGAGACTCAATCGAATAAGTTATTCACATGAATCGAATATGCATTTTCAAACCATTGTTCACAGGTACAATTTAGAAAGATAAGATGCTTCGTCCAATTTGAATTAGTTTTATTCTTCATTTGAATGAACTTACGGATTCGATTAAGTTATTCTCCTCATTCGATTAAGTATTTCTAAACCGCCATATTCCTGCACGGTTTAGAAGGTGGGGACGATGCATCCATTCGAATGAATGTAAGAACCGAAGGTAGAGTGACTCCCTCGAATAAGGCATTGAGCCGATTCGAATATGGAGCTCCAAACCGTTGCTCTCTAGCAAGGTGTATAAGGTTTTTACGCCCTATTTATTCGAATAATATCTATTCTTCAATCGAATGATGTTACCCATTCGAATAAGTTCTTCTACTGATTCGATTATGAATTTCTAAACCGCCGTATTCTAGGTTTAGAAAGTGAGGATGATTCATTAATCTGAATAATTTGTATCCCTCATTCAAATGAGTGGATTGAGCGGATTCGAATGTGGACTTCCAAACCGTTGTTCACACAATCTATTTAGAAAGTGTGGACGCGGCATCCGATACAATTTATCATTCAATCGAATGAAGTGAACTATTCGAATAAATTCTTCCACTTATTCGATTATGGATTTCTAAACCGTCGTGTTCTTTAACGGTGTAGAAAGTGTGGACGATGCTCCATTCGGATTAACGGTACCCCTCATTTGGATTAACTGATTCGTGTAAGGTTTTCCAATCCTTTTTTTCACTTATGGTTTAGAAAGTGTGGATGCTTAATCCATTGAAATGAGTTTTATCCTTCATTTAAATGAAGTGATGGTTTAATAGCATTATTCATTACAGTGTTTAATAGCGTATTTTAGGCATGTATAATTATGTTGAATTGTGTATTGAGTGTTTAATAGCAGATTAAATAGCATTGAAAGTGAGAAACAATCAATTCTTGAACAAACAATCCAGGAGTTAGAGCATGTGTGAAACGTAATTCCAGACAAGGGGTTTGGAAATGGACAGTTTAGGTATAGGACTCCTTGATTCCTGATCTTGAACATTTAACATCAAATCTGTGTAGCCATGAAATTTCACCCAACAACCCTTCAACTACTACTGCCTTTAAAAACTTGATATCCTTTGAAACTCTAGTGTTTATCCGTTTACACAGACTTCCCCCACCCGAAGAAGTTGTATTCGGTTCTCTACAGCTCTGACTATGTCAACGCTGAAGAGGGGACAAAATATGAGACTGGATGGAAGCAATGGATGAATACTCCAGGGTTCATCGATTATTCATTACCAGTGTTATGTTTCGTCGTCTTCTTCAGTGTCGTCATCGTCAATGGCTGATTTCTCAGGCAAAGGTCATCATTTGCTTCCTTCCCATGTAGCTTGTTCACCTTGTTCAATATATTCCATTGGCCCATCCCATCGAGCGGTCATCTGGGTTGTTTACCATATTCCACTGACCCCTCGAGGAATCAACAATTTATTCGGATGTTTAATCCCATTGTATTTAATTTGGATTGTTAATGATATTGCACTCGCTCCTGGATGGTTCAATTTTGTAGGTTTAAATGCTGCAGAAACAAGGAAGAATATTGTTATGAATTCCTGATCTAGATTGTTCTTATTATTTTCCCATTTTTATTGTAATGTTATCATTTTAATCTTTAGTATCATTTAATCTGGAAGAACGATATATTGTTATTTTCACTCCTAAGCAATCATTCACTTACCGTTTTTCATCATTTCCGCTGACGCCACATGGTGAGGCATAAATTTGGACATTTGGCCATTACAATGATTTGTTCATTAGCCGAGTGAAAAATAACCTCAATTTGAATAATATCCATAATAAGAAAATGAGATATTCGAATGTATATCATCTTATTAAACTTTTTACACCGTACATATAAAAAACAGTTTAAAACGACATAATAGGATTGAACGTGAGAAATAATCAATTCTTGAACACTCCAAAAGTTAGAGCCTAATTGAAGTTAGAGTCGCTCAGTAAAGACGTTGCATCCATTCGAATGGGTTATTTCACTCATTCAAATGAATAGACGAAATTATGAGTTCCTGATGTGGTTTGAATAATTATATCTACAACGCTGTTTTTTAGTACGGTGTAGTAAATGAGGACTCTGCATTCATTCGAATGTGTTTATCATGAATTCGAATGAGTATACGAAATGAAGTTAGCGCCTCAATGGAAGGTGATTCGAATAATTATTTCTACACCGTTTTTCATGAACAACGGTGTAGTTAAATACATTATTTAAAAATATTTATATTTATTATTTTTTTAAATTAATTTGTCTGACTTATAAACTGACATATAAATTAATTATGTGTATAAGTAAATAATTTTAACTAATATATATAGTTTTATTAATCTCTAAACTAAAATCAACTTAAGGAAGGTAGGTAGTAGTTTTAAAAGTGATCACAAACACTTATTCTCCTGAATCATTTACATTTTCCATGGACGACCGCATGGCATCACGCTGACTTGCCCTCTGTTGCAAATTTAAGCATTTTTACATGAAAAAGCACAAATCTATGGAAAAAAAATAATACTCTTGAATTATTATTCTTATAAGAAACAAATAACTAAATCACACAATTAAAAATAGATATATAAGTGCTTGATATTTAATTTTTCCCCAAAAAATCATATTAATTGACATGTTGGTTAAATTCAATACATAATAGTAGTTGTTTTATTTAATCAGGACAAAAAAAAAAGATTGGATCAACTGAGGAAGAAACAGTTTTAGTTTAATCAAAGGTTTTTAAGTTTGAATTTATGGATGCAGCAATAGAGGTGGTAGAGCCAACACCCCCTTCCATATAGACCTTCAGAAAGATATTGACTTAAGATATCGTGTGCCTAGAACAATAGGTAATTATATTTTATATTGGGACTAAAAAAATAGCCTCAAATGTTTCTTATAAGGCATGATACTTGTTTTTTTTGTAAATAAAAATATTTTCACATTACTCCAAGCACTTTCTATTTCCGGCGGTCAAAAAGTAACAGTTCCTTGTTTTGGGAATATTGATTCGAAACAGTACTGTATATACAACAAATGTCTTTCTTTGGCCTACTTCAAAGTTGAACCATTTAGAAAAAATATTGTTAGGCATACGTTCGATTTTTGTGAACGTTATTTTAAACAAATCTAATGTTTGGAAAGGTATTCACCGTTAGAAAAATGTTAATTTAGACTGACTTTTTTAGACTATATTAAGAGGATACAGTTTAAAATTATAATTACTCGACGGGGGTGTTGTTACTATTACTAGTCATTTATCTCAACGTCTACGTCTGTTAAATTGTGACCTTAAATGCTTGAGTGTTTTATCTAAGTGTAATGTAATGCTTAATTAGACAACTAGGCGTGGCAAGTGAGAGGTGGAATGCTGAGTGTTTCATCTACGTGAAATTTATTGGATCCGTGTGGGAACGTGGTAGAAAATACTTTTACGCAAGTCGAGGTAAATATGTGAGGGAGATTATCTTATTTTACGGAACACTGTTAAACGTACTTATAGGGATAAATAAATTTTTCCAAATAAACACATTGCCTAATTAAGACATGACCTTATGCTGAAATCTCCCCCCCCCCCCCACACAAAACCCTAACACTCTCCAACTTCGCCACGCAAACATGTTAGTGTGATGGGTCAAACTTTCAAACTCCCTTTGCAACCTCACCGGCCATATTTTAGGATTTAGTCAAAAATTTTAAACACATGGTCAACGTCGGAGAATTTAGAGTCCATGCCATTTGATATATATATATATATATGTTTTTGAATATTTTGAGCATTTTTGTACTGAAAAATTGTTTATGGAATCAGATGTTTTTTCCCTCAAAAGATAAATGATATTTTTGAATATTTACACTAAATTAAATTCAGAAATAAATTGCCACTCAGTTCTAAAATTGCTAACTTTGAATAGTGCGTCTGCGGCCCACGCTTTTAAAGAGAATAAAAATCATAACAGAATTATCTGGTTTTTCACCACAATTAATACCGACCAGTACTGCACCTTTGTGCTCAATAACGAACAGATGACAAAAGGCACGATGTTTATTAGGAAAAAACAATGTATAATCAAACACTAGTCTTTGGCCAAAAAAAAATATTATGGAGTAAATATAAAATTTTGGGTTGTCTCGATATAAATATTTTTAATTTTAAGTCCTGTAATGATAAAAAATTATTATTATCTTCTTATGGTCAAGGAGGACTTCAAAGATATGACGAAACCTTTTTCCCCTGTTTCTTATTATCTTTAGGTGCTCGTTCAACGAATGAGATCACATAGACAAGCAGTGACGGACTCAGGATCTCCGTTTAGGAGATACAAACTATTTTTTAAGAAGATAATTGAGATTTATTCTTAATATATTTTGAGAAGAATTTAAATAAAAATTTAGTATGTTCAAAATTAGTAAATGAGTTGGTGCAAAATAAATAATATAGCACTTATATATATATATATTTAATTTTTTGAAAGTTAGGGGGTCTGACTGAACTCGATGAAACCAATGTAGGTCCGCAAGTGTAGACAAGCCACACTCTTTTCCCAGGAAGAATCATTGAACTTATATCCATTTTTTATATTAATTAAAACTTATGTCAATGTTTACGGTAAAAAAATTGATTGCAGTTATCAACTATGTTATGTAGTAAATGAAATAATAGAAAATTTATACAAAGTTTTGGGCTTCGTGTTATTATTATCATGTTCTACGATCAATACATGGCCCAAACTATTTTTGAAAATTTAAAATCACTTAATTAGAGCCTATCTATAAATATATTTAAGGCATGTTTGGAAGCTATTCTTAAAACTTAAGTTTGATTGCAAAATCTAGATTTTGACTCAAAATCTAGGTTTTGTTCAAATTCAAATTTTTTTCTAAAAAGCTATTTTGGATACAAAACCTAAACCTAGATTTGAAAACACTTTCCTAAGAAATTTTCTCTTTTTTACTTTTCCTCTTTCCCACTTTTTCCTTCTTCCTCTTTCCTCTTTCCCACTTTTTCCTTCTTCCTCTTTCCTCTTTCCCACTTTTTCCTTCTTTCTCTTTCCTCTTTCATACTTTTTCTTTCTTTCTCTTTTCAACCTACTTTTCTTTCTTTCTCTTTCCTCTTTCATACCTACTTTTTACCTCGGAATCCGTAAAATCTATTCTTCAAAATCTAGATTTTACCTCGGAATCCGTAAAAGTTATTTTCAAAATAGTTTCAAACAAGCCCTCGATAAACTTCATGATGGCAACAACACATTAGAAAATAGTTACTATTTTTTATTGCATTATGTTAAAAATGTGATTATTGCATTTAAAAACCCAGAATTAAAATGTCCAATAGAATTAGTATAGCACCATCAAACACAACACTTCCCCTAAGAAAAAATTACCCCTCAAAACATTACCTGAATGGATTTCAAAACCTATCTGACCCTTCTCAAAATACCCATTTAACTCGAATTATTTAGCGTATACTCTCTTTTCTTAGTGATTTCGTTATGTTTGGTGTTCATTATTTTCTTTTTTCTTTTTTGTTGAAAAGTTCATCATATTCTTCCACGAACAGGTGAAAATCACTCCCATGACCTTTGTTTTTTTTGGGCCACCATCAGTCAATTACTAGCTTTGTTTTGTTTGGGGTAACACATATACGTTAATATTTGTCCAAAGACTACACTATGGACTTGGTTCTTTTTGGTTACAGTATGGACTTGGTTTTTATTCAGTGTACTCAGCCTTATTTGTCATTTGGGCCTTTTCATAAACACATATGCTGTCTTTTTTTCTCTAGAATGACCATTTGCACCAGCCTGAGTGTAATGCTTCGGGCCATTGTTTTACGGACTTAAGCTTTTAGCTCATCAATGGGATTTGGAGTATGTGTGTGTTTGAGAACATCTTGAAAGAAATGAGTTTACTAATTCTAAGAAGAATTTACTGAATTTAAAAAGAATTTATAAATTTTGAGATGATTTTTATGGATTTCAAGAGGTTTTTACAAATTTCGAAATTGTTTTCTCTTGACTTGCATACACCGTTGGAAAGAAAATATTTCCAAGCATGCACATACCAACCAATGGGAGTTAGATATAGTTAAATGAATTAGTCATTCACAATGTGGTAAATCAAAGTTTAAGTCCATACTAAAATAGGTACCCACATTTAGTGTTCAACAGTCATTCAAACAAAATTTGCCTCTAATAAAAAGATAAATGTGCTATAGAAAATAACAATACTAATTTTAGAGTCTGTCAATAAAAATGATAGCTCATAAAAAATTTTGAAGTATCTCTTTTGAGAAAAGCAGCACCCTTGACAAAAAAAAAAGTATTAGCACCCCAAATTTGTTTTTCTTTTGGGGAAGTTGGTCTCAACTTTGTTTTTCATTCGTTCCCCCCTTTTTCTCTAAACTAGTTCATCTCAAATTAAATTACCCATTTTAAACATGTTTAAACAATTTTTGGATTTTGATGGGATCTTTGTTGCCATCCTCTCTCTTTTGGTAAATTCACTAGGTTAAGATATTAAAACATGATTGCTCCTGGAGACAACATGTATGCCAAGCATCAAAGATCTTTTTTTTTTTCTTTTCAATTCAAATATCCCGAAGATATGTTCTAAACATATTATCCATATTGAGAGATCAATACTATCATTGATGTCAACTTGAATTGATTTATTTAAATGCTATTTTTATTTCCCTTTCACATGGAGTTCTTTTGCCCTTCCCAAAACTGAAAAAACAAAAACAAAAAATAGTAAAATACAAGCTCCCCAAGTCACATGTCATCTCAAGCACAAGGCGGATGAGCCATGAGCCCACAACCTGGAGCCGGACCGCTGAGGCATTAATAGCAGTGGGTCATGGCCTCCCTATATAATTCATTGTCACAACGATGACGAAACGCCAAGTTTCAATCAATGAGGCCACGTGGATGGTTCAGCTGTGCCCACGTTTTTCGTTATCCTATTCTTACCTACATTGGATCTAGTCCTATTTCCCTGCGCCGTCCCTTACCAGATAACAACCTTCGAAACCTAAGCTTCTATCATGACCAATCATAGACTCACCTTTGTGAAAGCAAGATTTTTCCAGAAACCAACTAGAGTGGGAGAGGTAATTCTCTTTACCCTTAAACACGTATTTAGGTGTGGTGATCCTTGCCCTGCGTCATTACCGTCAAAAAAAGTCCAACCCATCCACTCATTGCTCAAAGTCAGACTTGTCGGCTCTCGAGTACACGCAGCAAGAGAAAAATGGGGAAGAGAGACACAGGAGGAAGAAGCAAAATGGGGATTGTGGAAGAAGCTCAGAACGTCAAGGTCTTGGGATCAGGCACGAGGTTTATAGTCCTGGGTCATGGATTTGGCACGGATCAGTCGGTTTGGAAACATCTAGTCCCTCATCTTACCGACGAGTTTCGGGTCGTTCTCTATGATAATATCGGTGCGGGTACCACTAATCCTGATTACTTTGATTTTGAACGCTACTCCACACTCGAAGGCTACGCCTACGACCTTCTCGCCATTTTAGAAGAGCTTCATATTGATTCCTGCATCTTCATTGGCCACTCTGTTTCCGCCATGGTAGGTGCTATTGCTTCCATCACTCGCCCTGATCTATTCTCCAAGCTCATTATGATCTCCGCTTCCCCAAGGTAAAATCATTACGAATTGCTCTTGTATTAACCTCAATTAGATGGATTTGTAATGTCAATCTGACGATGAATGTAATTATACTCTCTCAACTGATTCGAAATTCCGCGTGCGGTTTCTGTTTCGGCAAAGGTATTTGAACGACGGGGATTATTACGGAGGCTTTGACCAGGAAGAACTGAACCAGTTGTTCGATGCGATTGGAGCGAATTACAAAGCGTGGTGCTCAGGGTTCGCTCCTCTGGCGGTGGGTGGGGAGTTGGAATCGGTGGCGGTTCAGGAGTTTAGCAGAACATTGTTCAATATGAGACCGGACATCGCGCTGAGCGTGGCACAGACGATTTTCCAAAGCGATATGCGGCAAATTCTAGGACTCATCACAGTTCCGTGCCATATTATTCAGAGCGTGAAGGACTTGGCGGTTCCGGTGGTGGTTTCCGAGTACCTCCACCAACACATCGCCGCCGAGTCCATCGTGGAGGTCATGTCGACGTACGGTCATTTGCCGCAGCTAAGCTCTCCGGACGTCGTGATTCCGTTGCTGCTCAGACACATCAGGCACGATATCGTGGCGTGACGTAACGGCGTGCGTGACCAAGCTATTGAAAGAAAGAATTTAAACAAATTCGTGTAATGGAAATGGAATGGCCACTATCCTTGTGTCCGTATTTTAGATTTTAAAAAGTAAAACTGTGTGTCGATATTTTCGTAAAGGACGGGAAGGCATAGGTGGATTCTGGTGGGCAGCCGTGTCACGATCATTCAATCGTTTTTTCTTGTTTTGGTTGCTCTGTTGAATTTTTGGGGTTTACTCTTAGACTTTCGTGGGTCCCAAATGTTTAGATTGTCCACATGAATTAGACTTTGGATGCTCTGCTGATAACATTGTGTATAAAGATACTGGCTCTCATAAATTGTAGCGTTTCTGGGCCACGCAAGTGGAAAAAATTTAGGTACCGACATGTTTAGACGTGGGTCATTGACTTTATCTCTATTTTTAGTGATTTGATTTTCTTATACCCATCTGAAAATTAGTTAATTTCAAGCTACTAATGTGACTTTTGAAGTATTATCGCTGTTTAGCCATTCATGGGCACATGATTTTATCCTTTTAGGATCCTATAGCCATCTAAAAGGCGTCTCGGATGTCAAATGTCATGATCGACTACCTATATGACCTTCACTCTAGACAAATCCAACCGATATAAGACTGGGTGCACCATGCATACTGCATCTCCCTTCCCCCTTTACCCACTACGGGGGTCCCTTAGGGTTTTAGATCTTCAGCAGCGCTTAAAACCCTAAAAGGTTTCGTAGTGGGTGAAAGAGGAATGAGACGCAGTAGGTTGGGTGTACTCAGTGGCGGAGCCACGTTAGAGTGAGGGTGGGCAATTGCCCCCACTCAATTTTTGGGGTATATGTAAATGCTTGTTAGATTTTTATTTTGCACCCACTGAGTTTTAATATTTGAACCCACTCAAATTATGTACACTTGTAAGCTTGTTGTCATTTGTTTGAAAATAAAAAATTGCCCCCACTGGTCCAGGGTCCTGGCTCCGCCACTGGGTGTACTCAAATCTTGCATCTATTGGACTCATCCAAAGTGAAGATCATATATATAGTCAGCCATGACCTTTGACGTGGGATCCCATGAAGACAAAACCATATGCACACGGACGACTAAATCGGGGCAATACTTAAAATGTCATATTATGGTATCATAACGGCTTTTCCTGTTGGTAGGAGGTGTCATATCAAGTGCTGTTAGAGACCTAATATCATAAGGGACCCTGTAGCGAATGAAAGGGGGAGGAAAACACAGTAGGTGAGGTGCACTCAAGTTCTATATCGGTTAAACTCATTTAGAGTAAAGGCTATATATGCAGTCAGATTATGGCATTTGACATCCGAAATACCTTTTGGGTAATTATGAGATCCCAGGAAAACAAAACATTGTAACCATGAGTTGTTAAATAAGGACAATACCTTAAGATGTCATAACTAACCATGAGTTGTTAAATAAGGACAATACCTTAAGATGTCATAATTAACCCCTCTAACCATACTGCAGGCATTGACAGTAGTATTAGAAAAACGGACCAAGTCTGTTGGACCGACCCGATTAAATTCATTTAATTGGAGGGTTGTGCTTGTGATTTTGAGCTCTCAAATGGAATCAAGCCCTGTATGGCCAATCCTAATGGATTGAGGGCTTAAAAGGGTCCGTCCATTTAAGTCCGTCAATTTTTTTAGATAGCTCGATAAATGATAGTATGATAGAAGCTAAAAGCTTCGACCTTCTTTAGACTTTGAGTCTATGGCCGTTTAACAATATTCTGAATTTCTATTATCAATTATTAATTTTCAATAAAAAGGTTAGCTGTATAATCTCTAATGGCAATACAGCAAATATATGAATAATTTATGGCAAAATCGTTTCCCAAATCTCTAGCAGTCCACAACAGGTGTTTTTTTTAATACGAGGGTAATTACGTTATTTAATGATAATTGATGAATTGAAGATGATAATTGATGGAGTAAGAAGCTTGTGTTGTGTGATTTGTGAACTTAAGTTTAAGACTTTTAAAGTATTTATTATTGTTGATGTAGTTGTCTTGGATAATTATATCTAACTTTTTATGTTTTAATAAGGAAACTTTGTTGATGTTAAAATTGATGTTGTATTTAAAGAAGTTAAATGGGCCTTAGGCCCTCAGGCCGGGCCTCAAAATAAATCGAGAATTCAATACTAGAGTTTAAATGGACAATCTTGTAGAGTGCGTTGGCCCAACTTTTCAGCTCTAGTTAATGGAAGGTACATTATTTTTTTGCCAACGAGTCCCAGGTGAATTATTGAATATTACAGTCCACCACATACCCACTTTAGGGTTAGATCTTACATTATCCCATTAAAGATGGGTGTGGGTTGTTATTTGAGCTAAGGACTCTTGACATTAAGTCAAGGATTTTATATTTATGATAGAAAAATGAGTAATTTTGAATTATTAATCATAATTACGGTGAGGAACTATTCCATCCCTGGAAAAATAAAAAGTTCTTTAAATAATCAGAAGCAGCCAGGATGAATAATCGAATGTGATAGTTATTAACTAATCTTTATACGAATGCTATCTTATCGATAAATGATAATGGTAGATTTATTTAATGAATATGTGAAAAATATAAATTTCTTACTAGAATATTTAATGATTGGTTGGTGGCTTTTAATGACCCCCTTTGGCTTGGTTGAGTTTATGGGGAGTTCAAATGCACGTTCAACAGTATTTTTTGAAAAACGAGGTAATATTCTTCATATAGTTACCTCGACTTATGTAAAAATACTTCTTTACTACATTTCAAAATGGATCCAAATCATATTTAGAATTTTTTTTTAAATGAGGATACAAGAAAAATTTTTAATGCATGTTCTAAACAAAATGATGTTATTATATTGAAATTATGATAAGATTTAAATAATCTAATCACCGCCGAAAAATAATGATAAGATTTAACGTAGAAAACGATAGTAAATCATGTAATGTTGATTACTTAAAAAGGACTTTTGAATTATTAAATTATCTATACAAGGATGCATATTGATTTTCCCATTATTATTTACCCGTGGCCGTAAACCAAAACCATTAAACGGAATTGCAGCGCCACTAGGTTATTTATCTGTCTGTCTCAAATCGATGGCATGCAAGGAACTCCGTGATAAGTTTATCTAACGCCATGCAAAGCAAAGTTAACATATTCCTTTCTTCTCATTAAATAATCTATTAAAGCTGTTAACATATATATATAGAGAGAGATTGAGAATAACACTTATTTTTGTTGATAACCTTCAACCAAAGAGATCAAAAGTAGCTTTGGTTGGTTTTGCAGTAAAAGAATCGGGTTCTTAGTCCGTGGAGTGATGGGCACAGTGAAAAAATTTTCCCAGCGGGACAAATTAATGCATTACTCTCTCTATTTTGAGGAAAGAGTTTCCGTAGCAGTTTTATCAACATGAAAAGATAAAACAAAATCAAACTAATCTTTGAAATATTTCTATCGTCCATTTAGACAAGTGGTGGAAAAATAATTTTTTTTGTAGAAGTTATTTTAGAAAAGGAATTTTGAGTAAAAGTTAATAGGGTAACGTGATTTATGTTTAGATTAGTGGTGGGAAAATGTTTTTTTTTAAAAAAGGAGAAAGCGTTTGAATAAACGTTGAAGAAGTGAGTTTTGTTGCCAAATTACGTAAAAGGATATGAATCTCATTAAAGATCACACATTCATTCATATATATATTATTTAAACTATTTCTAATAATTTTAAGGAAAAAGATAATGATAAAAATTGTAAAAAATAAGTAAATGGAAAAAATTATTACATTACATTTAATGAGATTACATTTAATTGATATTTAAAAAGTCTTCTCCGTACCGCCTCCTCTTCTCCGTTCCTTATCTTCAATTCCAGCTCTACAGCTTCAATAACTCCACCGTCTCCGACCTCATCTCCACCTCCATTCGTTTCGCCCTCGACTGCCCTCTCAACTATGCTCATAATACCTCACCAACCTTCTTCCTTCATGCGTCCGACGAGTTGTATACCTGGACTCTGACTTGCTTCTCATCGATGACATTGTGAAACTCGTCGCCACAGTTTTGGCAGCCCCTGAATACTGCAACGCCAATTTCACCTCCTATTCCACGCCCACATTTTGATCTAATCCCTCGTTGTTCACTCACCTTTCCTGATAGAAAAGCTTGCTACTTCAATATAGGGGTGACTTGCATTTGAAGAACGCAACGGTGACTTCGACGACGGCGGTGAAGAACGCAATGGTGGCTTCGACAGCTTTCAGATGTACAACTGTCAGAGCTGGAAGATCGCAGGAGCTTCGAAGGAGGATAGTTACTTGCGACGGTCAATAAAACGCCCACCGTGATCCAGAAGCATGCCTTTCCTCTTTTTACTTAGAAGTCACTTTTACAGCAGTATGCCTTCTTCATGGACGTTTTGCCAAACGGTTAAAGGCAAATGCATCGTACTTTTGGAACCCAAAAGTCCTTTTGGGTTCACCGGTCGTTGCGTCAAACACTCCCCATGTATTATACTATAATGTGCATGTTTGGAAAAGCATTGAAAAAGTGTTTTTATGGTTTACGAAGTAAGCTTATGAATGAGATTATCTTGATTTATTGAAAAACAATGTTGAACATGTGTTTTGGGAGTCTAAACGCTCACCCAATGTCATTCTTCTGGTGTTGCATGATTGCTAATTTTGAAGAACTTAAGTTAATTCATGTGATTAAAAGATGTTCATGCATGTATTTGATGAATTATAAAAACATGACATATATTAATCAATGATTAATGGCGGGTGACGAAGACATGTTCATTAATACATCCAATGCATATAGCAATGAGCGTATCTTTTATGCATATTGTAGGGTTGCAGTTCAATGAACAATTGGATAAATGTATATTGCTGGATTGCAGTTCAATGACACCAAAGGCTTTCTTTTAAGTATTTATTTAAATGTAAAATTGTGAATTCAAACATTATAGACTATATACTATAAAACATATATTGAATACATGAGTTTTAACTCTTCAACTTTATTACATATTGTAAACTAATACATTTTAGTTGTAAATTTGTACGTATTAATTATAGGGTAAATGTTCAAAAATACTCTTTTATGAAAAAAAACTATTAGCATCATAAACAAAAGTTGGGTGTAAAAATACACACAATCATTTAAAAATACCATAATGTTAAAGAGTTAACCAAGTTATTTTCTACATTTGCAATGAAACTAGCAACATCTCTGACCATTTTCGTAATTTGATAAAATCATTTCTACCTGTCAACTTCAAAACTGAGGGGAATTTGATCAATGGATCATTATTTAAGTTGTTTCATACATTTGCAATACTATTGATAACACCTCCAGATATTTTTACAGCTTCAGTAATGCAGTATTATTTAATTCATTTTCTACATTTTTAATGAAACTAACATCTCTAATCATTTTCACAGCCTTGATAAAGTCATTTACAACTATTTTTTATCACTTCAAAACTTAAGGAATTCAATCAATAGATTTGTCTGTTTAACCCGTTTGGGCAACCAAAATCCATTCTTGCGTTTACCGAGACAAAATTCTTTTCATATATTTACCTCAGAATCTGTGTCCGTTCTCCCAACGGGCTATCAAACAAGCCCAATGTCATTATAACTTACAATAGTATTACTAACACTTCAGATATTTTTATAGCTTTGATTATGCCATTAAGAACTCACTCTTTTGCATTATTTAAGTCATGTCCTACATTTGTAATAAAACTAACCACAGGTTCCATTTTAATAAATTTAATAAAATCATTTACAACTATTTTTATCAATTCAAGCTAGGTGAATTTAATAAATTGGTCATTATTCAAACCGTTTTCTATATTGCAATGATATCACAACATCTCAAGCCACTCTTCACAATTTCGGTGATGCGATTAACAACCAATGCTTTTGCATTGTTTAAGTCATATAATAAAATTTTTTTGAAGGTATTGTTAATATCGTTCCAAGTGTATGAAACATATTAAAATAATGACACCCAATTGAATTTATTAAAAATATTTATAAATAGTATTATTGAAATTGTCAAAATGATTAGAAGTTTTATTAATTTCATCGTTCGGAGTGTTATGCCTACCTTCCGCTTCTTTTAAAAACTCTCAAGGGGTAATATCATTTTTTTGGATAAATATTAAAATCCCATAAACCTGCCATATGACTCATGCATCCTTTTACTTAGTAAAGCGACTTTGTTAAAATTTTAAAATTGAAACGGTATTTTTTTTGTAGGATTTTGCCATGAATGTAAAAAATTGGGGGGGGGGGGGTTTATGGAATCCGATAACTGGTCCGTAACGGGGTTTGCCTTTTGTGGCGTGGTCGGGAGGACTCCGTAAACGAAAACGGGGTAATATAGACGATCGGCGCATCCATTGACGCCGTTTCCCGTTTGCTCTCTCCTCAGTCCTCCCTCTTCCTTTCCTGCGCCTTGGGAAACCATCAGATTCTCAGTTTTACCCGTCTTATCTGCGCACCTCGGTTCTCTTCTCTCCACCCATGGCTCCTGCTATCTCCGAGCGAGTTCAGCTTGCCAGGCTCTGCAGCTCCAAGGACTGGTCCAAGGCCATTCGTATCCTTGATTTGCTTATTTCTCAGTGATACGTGGTAATACCCGGTTAGTTTAAGAGGTTTAGTTTGGTAGGTTAGTTCAAGAAGCATTAGTTAGTTAGAAGGATTATTAGTATAAAAGGGGATCAATGAAGGTGTATGGGCTTGTCTTGAATTTGAATATAGTTTCTTTCCTTTCATCTCTCTTCTCTGCGCATCAATGGTATCAGAGCCAATCCTCTGGCCGCCGCCGCCGCCGTCGTCGTCGCCGGTGGTCGCCGGAAAATCGGTCCAACAGACCCTCACCGAAATAAGAGCCATCTTGGAGCTTCAACTGCTGAAGCATGAGTCAACGGTGAAC
>JANTPZ010092927.1:0-14371 GCA_025593235.1 Vachellia pachyceras
TGGCCACTTGGCTCCATCATCTTTCTCATTTTGGACACGCTCTTTAATTACGGAACAATTTTGGTTATAAGGCATTTAATAATAGTGCTGATGATAATGCAGCAGTGAATATGAAGAATGAGGGATTAAGAATAACGTTGAGAGAGAAATAAAGAAGGAGTCACGCTAAAATGTAAAGAAGAAGGAGGAGGAGGAGGGGAAGGGGGGGAAGAAGAAGAAGAAGAGTCTAAAATGGCGGCTGCTGTCCCCCATTGCTCTGAACCACTCACATGCCCTCTTCTTAATCCTATCACTCGATCAGGCCCCTCCCTCCCCACATGCATTTTAACATATTTACATCCCACCGTCAAAACACAATTCATTTTAACGTATACGTGTTTTTTTCCACATGCCCTCCTGTTATAAATATAAGAGTTAGACAAATTGTTACCGATTTGATCTTAAAATTAAGACTCTTATCACTATGGTTGCATATAATATATAGTTATCTAATCCTTATGATCAAAGGAATGGAAGAGGAAGTAACAGATAGACTGCATTGCTCCTAAAATATATCCTACTTATAGCAGCAAATTACAAGTTAATTGTGGCGCTTGTAATGTTGCTTGCTTTATTAAGTGTTTAATCATCTCTGCTGTATTTTACAGAAGACGATACTGCTAAAACTGCCAACCGCCTATCATGATCATTAGTTTTACAAAAAAATTAAATGCTTAAAATAGAATTTTCCTCCCATGGATATAACGCATGCTGTTCATCATTAGATTGTTTCTATTGAGTACAGTTAACAGATTAATAATGTTTATAAATCAATTGATGATGAAGAGTGAGTCTTAAGAAAAGCAGCTTCCGCATGATTACTTGGTTTACTGGGATATATCCATGGACGTATACACACACACACACACACATATATATATATATATATCTGTGTGTGTGATGCATTATCATTGACTTAAAACTGTACAATTAAAGAAGTCTTCAGTGGATGGATTAAAACATTGGCATAATTAAGGTTTCTGGATCTCTATTATATACCTATCGGTAAGAATAATGCATGAAGGTTCTGGGAAACAAGACAGATTGAAATCAGAAAAATTGAAAAGATATAAACAACATGCATGACGACAAAATAGCAGAACATGAATGAATGAATGGGCTAAATGAAATATTTTGCGCCTACACATAAACAATAAAGTAATTAATGCGTGAGGGTCCTTTCATGTAGATTTTGATGTAACGATTGGACAATGGTGAGATTCTTTGACCCACGTCTTGTATCATAAAGCCTCCGGATGTATGAGCGTCTTGTCAAAAACAACCATCAATGTGGCCGTTTCCCAAAGTTTATACCCTTCACGTATGTTTAACAGTAATTTTTTATAAATTGAGATAATCTCCTTCATATATTTACCTCAGTTTACGTAAAAACACTTCTCTATCGCTTTTCTAAATGGGGTGTAATTCACACTGCAAACTCCTATGCTTGAAACGGGGGCTTACATTTAACACTGTGCTCTTTTACAAATACGGTATAGAAGTACTTTTACGCAAGTGGAGGTAAATATATGGAGGAGATTATTTCATTTTACGAAAAAACACTGTTAAACGTAAGTTTAACTTCTGAAAACGTTGTTGAGGAGGAGGGAATATCTCTACCTTTTATCATCACGATGATGATGAAATACAATTTTTGTATCATTCATTTTTATTTTTCACGACTTAGGAATTAGGATTAAGAATGTTTTCATCAAATAAGGATGAGAGAGAGAGAGAGAGATTGGTTGATTAAGAAGGACGGAGGCAGTTATGATTTATGATTGAGAGGAAATTAACCGTAGTGCTTTTATTAATGGATTTCCTGTTAAATTGAAGCGGTCATAGGATTAGCTGTAAATATTTTTAAATATAAGTTTTTTTTTACCTGAACAGTATACAAGTTTATACATTCATTATATGCATGCTTAAAAATATGATGACGACGGTGATGATATGAATAGTTTCAGACATGTTCATTTGGCAACTTGATGAATATATAATACTGTGCTTTCATTTAACATTCATTCAGATGTAATATATATATATATATATATTTCTGAACAGGAAAATACGTAAATACAAACGAAAATAAAAAGGGGAGCAAGAGTTACTTTTTGTAGATTGAGTTTTCACCATTTAATAACATTTGATTTTGAGTTTGAGCATGCAGAAAATACATTTAAAATAAGTATTGAAAATACTAGAATCGAAGATAATTATAGAACCATATAAAAGAATTAAAAGGGAGAGAGAGAAAAGAGCAGCAAGAGATAGAGCAGAGAGAGAAGGAAGAAAATGGAGGAATAGGAGGATATATAGATAGATCACATGGGGTGGTACCGGTGAGAAGGTTCATATGCGTTGGGATGCAGGGTTGGTGGTGTGCGGTTGAGATATGGGTGTGGTGACGTGGAAGATTTGGGAGATCTGGTTGGTGGGTGAAAAGGAGGACGCTTTCGTAGGATGAAAATGCCTACGTGTCAAACTGATCCAAGGGTCAAGGCTCTCCATTATTCATTCATTAAACCAACATTCAACTGTACCAAGCGCTTTCCTCTTAAATGGTCCCTCTCCCTCTCCCTCTCTCTCTCCCTTCGTTGCTATGCGGATATGGAATATTATGGATGCATAAAGATCACGTGGATCGGGCTTATATTCAACATAAAATCCAATCTTGAAGAAGGATCGATTTGACACATGTGGTAAAAGCATCAGTCCAACCTGAGTTAACCTAGAACCAAGACAGGTTAGACTGGTGTACCGAGTTACTAGATTGGTCTAAGTCCTTTTGTTTTAAATAAATATGTTGGATGAAGGTAGAAAACTTAAAAAAATGTCTCATGTTATGACTTAAGATGTACCGAGAGCATGAATATAAAGATTAGTGGAGGTTAAGGTCACAACTTAGGTAATATAAGTCACGACCTATGACCTCAAGGTTCAGGTCGGTTAGACTCGTTCTCTCTAACACATGCTACATCCCTTCCTGTATTCAACCATGAATTCATAGGGAAAAACATGAAAGTATTGATAAATTCTTACTTTAAATATTGATAAATTCATAATTCTCATTCATTTTTTAAATTTAATCTGATGGAATTCGGGCAGACACTTCACTGATTCAGATTTAAATGGATCGATCTGATTACCAAAATCATTCAAATTTTTTAGGTTCGACCCATTTAACTTTTTTAAAAAAATAAAACAACAGATTTAACATCTCATAGCAATATCCTTACATAGAAAATCAACTATAAATAACAATATCAAAAACTAAACATTTAGATTCAATTGGGTTTCAATATGAATAAGTTCTGAAAGCGATTTTGTAGGGGCAAAAGGGTCGCTTTCTATTTAACATTCTGTATTGTTCCTTTGATGACACCGTTTTGGTACTCTAAACATATGCCCCTTTCAACAAAGTATTTTTTATATATAAACAAAAGTTGAAGTGCACGTTTGTCTTTAAAATAATCCATGTGAAAATGGAAGTGATGTAACACAATATTGAAAATCATTTTTGCAATATTAATGTGTTACGTTATTATTTTATAATTTTTAGGTGTTTGTAACTTTGGCAGAAAAAAAAAGTGTTACCATTCCATGACAAAAGAAAAGAAAATATAAAAGAATCCAAAATAAAAAGAGAGAGAGAAGGTCAAGAAAATACGGCTGCATCTATTCACAGTGATAAAAGGGCCCAACTGATTCGAACCGGTGGCCTCTTAATCTGCTGCCAAATGGTCTACTAATGAGCCATGGACCACAACTATAATTAGCTATGTTTGTTTTACCCGTTTTGTCAACGGGTGCGCTTACCGAGACACTTTTCCTCTCACATAAACTACCTCGGAATCTGTGTCCGTTTTCCCAACGGGCTATCCAAACGGACCCAAAAAAGTGTCTCGATAAGTGCACCCGTTGGCAAAACGGGTAAAACAAACAGAGCTAATAAATGATCGCAACCACGATATTGAACATTTTTGGATTAGCATGTGTAACATCTAAATATACATTTAACAGTATCTTTTTTTATAAAATGATATAATCTTATTCACATATTTACATCAACTTGTATAAAAGGACATCTCTACAATCAGTGACGGACCCAAAACCTTGACTTATGGATACAAACTATTTTTTTAGAAGATAAATTTGACATATTCTTACTATCTTTTGAGAAACATTTGAGCAAAAATTTAGTAGGTTCAAAATTAGTCAATGAGTGGATGCAAAATAAATCACATAATACTAATATATACCTAATTTTCTGGAAATCAACACCCCTTAACTATACCTAGGTCCGCCAGTGTCTACCATATTCTCAAATGGTCCTATTAACCACTTTGATTGCCGTGAGAGCGCTATGCATTTCAATATCTGAGAGCCCTCAGAGTCTTTGGGTAATAGAATTGGGGTTAACAAGAGAGGATGGGGAGGAAAAATAAAAGGCAAGGGGGAATGAGAGTGAAAGAAGAAATGAAAAGGTACGAGAGAGCTCTGATTAATCTTTCATTACTAAATTAATTACATAATGAAAGAAATTATTTCACTGTATGCGATTGAGATTTTTTATTATGCAATTAACATTCCCACGATATATAAGTGATCTTCTACAACGGTCTAAAATGAATATGGAAATGTAAATAACTTTCTACAACGTAGAATTGATATTCCACTTGCAAATCCATTAGAAGAAGGGAGTTATGGCTTCCAAGGTAATTTTATGGACTTTGAGATAGTTTTACATATTTAAGATAGTTTTTATAGATTTTGAAATGGTTTTTTTACATATTGTAAAATGCTTTATCTTGACTTATGTGCACCATTTAGAAAAATGAGTTCCATTGCGTTAGGGTTCTACCGTGTGAAAGTTAGCTTTCACAAATGCTAATCCCATTCTACAATTAACATGTTAACGAGATCCATCCCCAATTTTTATAAAATAGTAGCATCTGCGCAATCCGTGAGGGGAGGGAAATTATTTACGTAGAATTGTTTTTTTTTTGGCCGAAATTATTTATATAGAATTTGGGCAATTGTAAATACTAACAAATGAGCAGAAGGAGAAGGTATGTGGCGACATGGCACATGGGTTAAGGGTTTTGAATGATGTGACCACAAGCCTAGGCCTAGTGCCGCGCATCGCTTCCGTGCTGCCTTTTGATTCCCCCCAGACCCCCGCCATTTTTTATTTTTTTTTTATTTTCTTCCAAAAGCTTGAACTTTGGATTGAAACTTGCGACGGCGCCAGTAGCCTACTACTAATTGATTCTACCTTTTGTATTTTTATTATTTATTTTCTAAACCAATTATCATGCATATGTGAAATTACGTTACATATTATGATGATTAAATAATTTATTTGAATTCGTTGGATGAGGTGTGAATATTTGAGGTTTATGAATGTGCGTGCATGGCATGGCATGGCATGGCATGGGATTACAGAAGCGAAGGGGGAGGGCGCACGGAGCAGGAGGTGGACCCCACACGTATTTGCCCTCATCAGCCTAATAATAATAAATTGTTAATAACCAAAATACCCTCAACCGTTACTTTTAGCTGCCGTCTACTTCTCATGGATGCTTCCCTCCAATTGCCTCTTTGCCGCTTCCCTCCAAATCTTTGCTTCAAACCAACTCTTGGTAAAGATGCCCACTTTCCTTTTCTTTACATTACACCCCACAAAATGGATAATCCTTTTTTTTTTTCGAAAAAAAAACATTAAGAAACATTCTTCATTTATGACAATGCCCAATCACCTTCACAATACTCACCCAACAGAAAAATAAATACTCCTATAATAATTAAGTTTGGTAGCCATTAATTGCATATTGAGGGTTTGTTTGGCGGAGCGTTTCCAAAAGTAAACGCACATTCAATAGTGTTTTACCGTAAAACGAGATAATCTCCTTCATATATTTACCTCCACTTGTGTAAAAGTGCTTCTCTACCTCGTTTCTGAAGAGACACTGAATCTCCAGGTACATATTTAAATTGGAAGAGCTTTCATCTCATCATATGTAAACCTGAGATTTTTTTTATTCACTTCACATACATAATTTAATTAAGAGTAATTAGTATTAAATATGGTGATGGTGTGTGTGAGCAAAAGAGGATGGGAGAATGAAAAAAAATAGTTGCTCATTGCAGGAGTTTACACTCATGAGGTGAGGTGAGTGGCGGGTGAAAATGATATGGAAGAAGCTGAATTAAGAATGGAGGAGGAAGAGCCAATCACGGAAAAGATAAGGATGACAAGAGATGAACAGGAAGGCATACAATACAATACTAATAATGGAACAAATCATTGAAATGCAAAAGGATATATATATATATATATTTCTGCTAAGAACTCAGGTGCTCCACTCCAGGAGAAGTCCAGAGTGATCAACCATTGAGATGTACAATGGACATATCGGATCCGGAGAGAGCTGAAACCAAAGTTTGATCTATTTTTTTTGGAAGTACTAGGTTTAGCGGTCTTTGATATGATCTAGTCTAATAGAAACCTGAGATGAAGTTGGATTGGACTTGGTTCATTGCATTGATGGAATGGTTCAGGCATTTAAGACCTCAAATTCCCTGAATTTTTTTTCTTTATGAAAAGTCAAAAGGTAAATACAGTAAACACGATTACGATAATAAAATTAGTGACAAATGTATTAAAATCATTTCAAAATAATAAAATTTAGTTGTAACTCCATAAGAGTTTCCAATGATATTTCATAAAAAAAGGAAATCAACATACAAATGGAAAAATAGTTTAAAAAATCACATGGATCAGATTGGGTACGACCACTTAATTCATAACCCGATCCAACCTAATCATTCAATCAGATCGAATCCAGTTCAACTTGATTTTATTATTGGAGTTGGGGGGTTCATTAATTGATGGGAGGAAGGAGGAGGTGGGTGTTTTTGGCATATGTTGGTGGTTGCCTCATCGCATGTTATAACCTGTAACCGTAACCGCACCCAGCCATGTCACAGCACCACCTCCAAGTCCCATGCCCTCTCCACATGCTTCTCATTTCCTCTGTCCCTTTCCTCTCTTCCTTCATTCACTCCTCCTTCCTTTCCTTTCATCCCCTCTTGTTTGTCTTCTTCCCAAGTTCTTTACCCTTTTCATCAAATCCCATCTCACTTCCTGCCTGCATGCTTCACTTGTATATCGATTTTACCTTATTTACAATTAATCTAACACAATGTTTAATTGGATTTGAACTCAATTTTGTGACTTTTAGGGATTTTATGCCCTTTTTTGATGTTCCTTCCTTAGACCATGGGCATAATTTCCCCAATTCTCAGTCATCAACATTTCACCCATTTTTCCATGTTAGGCTCTTGCTTCCTTATTCATATATCCAATGGCATATTTGATATAGTGGAATTGGGAGGTGAAATTAGAAATAAAATTAATTTTTTATATTTAATATGATGGAATTAAAAGGTGAAATTGAAAATAAAATTTGAAATTGATTAAAATGTTACACAACACAAAAAAGATGCGATAAAAAAATTGTGTGATAGAGAAAGATGGGCATTAATTAGACGGTAATTTTAATCTGTAGTAACAGAAAGCTCCTCACTTGATTGCGTTGCCCCCACTCACTCGTCCGCCCTCCCATAAGTACACCCACTTCCCCCTCCTCCCTCACCCCACTCACACCCTTCTCTCTCTGCAATGGCCTCCACAATGCCCCTCCTCTGCTTTCTCTCTCTCGCCTCTCTGCTTCTTCCCACCTCCGCTCGAATCCCCGGAGTTTACTCCGGCGGCCCCTGGCAGTCCGCTCACGCCACCTTCTATGGCGGCAGCGACGCTTCTGGAACTATGGGTAAGCCCTCTCATCCTTCTCTTCCTCACATTTCTTCTTCAATCTCCCCCTCCCCTCTCTTTTTCTCCACCCAAAATGCTCAAATCATCTTCATCCATCCTCCTCTAACCTTCCTCCATTCTCAACTTCCCATGCATTCCTGTTTCCATGCCACAAAACCCCTTTCCATTAAATTTTTCCATACCCCCTTCCTGGTCCATCTTTCTCCTTTTATCCCTACTTCCAAATTCAAACTCACAAGAAATGTTTCCTCCATTGCCCTCTGCTTCTCACTCTACAAATCTGGAAAACATGTTTCTTGTTTCCAAATGCTCGCTATTTCTCTCTACTCTCTCACAATTTTTCCTTTTGCTCAGAATGCGCTACACAACAAAATCATCCCCCTCATTCTCTCCAGCGTCAAAACCTCGAGCAAAGCATAATTAATTTCTGTCCTTTAGCTAAATCAAGTTTTCTGAAACGCTTGTGTAATGTGCATTTTTCAGGTGGTGCTTGTGGCTATGGAAATCTGTATAGCCAAGGGTATGGTCTGAACACGGCTGCTTTAAGTACGGCCCTATTCAGCAATGGGCAGAGCTGCGGCGCGTGCTTCATGATCAAGTGCGACCAAGACCCCAAATGGTGCAACCCCGGAAGCCCTTCCATCATCGTCACTGCCACTAACTTCTGTCCTCCCAACTTCGCTCTTCCAAGCGACAATGGCGGATGGTGCAACCCCCCACGCCCCCACTTCGACCTCGCTATGCCCATGTTCCTCAAGATCGCTCAGTACCGCGCCGGAATCGTCCCCGTCACCTATCGCCGGTGAGTAATCCGCCTTATCCAAGTTTTTCCCAGCCTGTTTATCTCGTGTTTTGATGTAGTAGTCTTGAGCGTTCAATTCCCACCACAGTAGTCTCCTGAATTACTCTGTGTTAGCCTCTTGTTTGCTGTCTCCAGTAAATTGACCCTGAAATGAGTTTCTCTCGTTTTTCATCCGGGTCTTGCTTTACAAGTTAAAAAAAGGTAATTCCGACCAGATGCGTCTCCTTTACGATTCTGAGCCGGGCTACTACTGTCTTCTCTTAGCTGTATGCATGTTTGGATGTCCATAAAACGTTGAAGTGACATTGTCGTTTGCAGTTATGAAAATAGCACTCAGAACAGAGCTGAATTGATTGCCATTTCCGAGATCCAGGTCCCCTGCGGAACCCAGATTAGAGCCAAAAACTGTTGTCCAGAGCATTGCATTCCCACTGCTGTCTTCTTGTTCGCCCCTGTTTGTTTCCTTATATTTTATTTTCCCTCTTTTCGGAAATCAGACAAAAGAAAAGCTCGCTCAGAATATGCTAAGCAGCTTTCACTCCTTCAGAACCCATTCCGGTTTTCGTCGGTTACTCGAACCATGCCAACGGAAATAACCCCACCTTCGCGCTTCTTTATTCCCCCTTTTTCGCTTCGGGATCCCACTGGTATTGAAAGTCCAAAATATCCCCGTCTTGTTCCGCACTCCCGAGGGTATTATAGGCCTAAGATGTCAGATTTCGTATTTCCTCCTGTCCCTCGAGGGTAATAGAGTAAAGTAAGCTGAGCTTTATGGGTGAGGGAAAAGATCCACCGGAAAATCAGGATAGGGCCTTTCCCTTCCCGTGCGTCCGAAAGTAAAGAGGGAAAACAATTGAGTCCGTTGTTCCATGTAGATGATTTTTTTTTTTTGTGATTGCTTTTGCAGGGTGGCATGCAGGAAGGTAGGGGGAATAAGGTTCACGATCAACGGATTCCGTTACTTCAACCTGGTTTTGATCACCAACGTGGCGGGTGCGGGGGATATCGTGAGGGTGAGCGTGAAGGGAAGCAAAACGAACTGGATGAGCATGAGCCGGAACTGGGGCCAAAACTGGCAATCCAACGCGGTGCTGGTGGGGCAGGCCCTCTCCTTCCGGGTCACCGGCAGTGACAGGCGCACCTCCACCTCCTGGAACGTTGCGCCTCCTAACTGGCAGTTCGGCCAGACCTTCACCGGAAAGAATTTCCGAGTCTAAAACCCAAAAGGATTCCATCATCACTTTTCCCGCCTTCCGACTTGCCCTTTATTTCCCCGTGGGGTGGTCAAACTCAGACGGAGAAAGCAAGCCTAGATAAGAACAAGAGAAGTGACTGTGAGAGTGACTTCTATGATTATAGTATATTATTCTATTGTGAGTCAGTCTGTGTGATTATATTATGAATATGGAACTTACCTTTTTGTGTTTTTTGTTTTGTTTTGGGGTTAGCAAGTGTTTTAAACTGTAAAATTGCTGGTTTATATTAATTACTTACCCAACAGTGATGTGAGTGCCACCTACACACACACACACGCTCTGTGGGGTGTGAGTGAGGGGTGGGTTTGTCTGAGGTGGCTGCAAAAGAAGGTTCATGTAGCCCGCAGCTTTCTGCTCATATTAAAGGTTTAAATACTATCATCATTATGTCATATATATATATATATCCTTAACGATATGTGTTTGTTTCCGCTGTTGCTTACTCTCTTAATTTATTTATCAAGTTTGATGGCCAAAAAGAAAAATATTTATCTGGTTACGTATTTCCATTTTCCAGTAATAACCCGGCAAACCAAACGCAGCATTTATGACCAAGTGGGAAAAAAAGAGTTGCATCTTGGCCATTTTCACATAAACGCAGCTAATATTAAGGGTTAACAAAACCCAAGGGTCTTGGTGCATGATTCCTACTAACACAATCTTCAATAAAATAAGACTCTGAATGTAAGACCTAAATGGACAGTTAATATAGGCTTTGGATGTAAAACCTATTTCCCATATTTATCAACTTTTTTCTAAATCATCCATATTGATATCGTTTAGCAATAATCAAGTAAGGAAGAGATGGAAGAAATATAGGAAGATGGTTAGATGTTTTCAAAATACGTGTCACAATCGTATTTTCGGCCGAAAAATAAATTGTGGAGGCGGGAAGTGTAGGCCCAGGTTTGTCTTTCTTTCTGCACTTCAGGTTTGCCTTCCTGCCCAAAAAAAAAAAACAGTTGCCTTCGCTCCCAATGACCCAACTTTTGCTGAAAAGAGAAGAGGTCCATTTTTATCACTTTATTCTACCACGCGTATATTTCTTAACATTATCATGAAAAATACCCGTTGTAAAATTAATTGGCCAAATGCACATCAGATCTTTTTTTAAAAAAAAACCCGTATGTAACTTATTTTCGATGGATCCAGATATGTTTTTGATCTATGTGCTACCTATCTTCAACTTTGTGCGTAAAATCTTGCCTTTAAATAAAAATGTAGCTGATGCATGTGTAGTTTAAAGAACGAATGTGAATGTAAAGGATTGAAGGAAAATATCCATGAAATAGTGAAATATATATATATATATATATTTATTGAAAGGTCAAAGGGGTGTCCGATTGAGAAAGTGGTGGGGGATGGTAAAGAAAAGAGAATGAAAGGGGAGTGATTGGTTTGAAGGAGGATTGGTGTAACGATAAGGTGGGCCATATATATATATGTGTATGTGAAAGCATGCATGAAGAAATAAAAGAAGAGGCATTTGATCCTTTTGTAGTAGTGAAGGCTTGATATAACAAACATCACAAGGCCTTAGAGTTAGTTCCAAAACACATAGACATTGGAACGTGAATGTGATTGGAAGGCACAATATTGACATATCGCAGTGTTTGAGGTGACGACTCGTCGTCTCTCATTCCATCACAATCCTCCATTTCATTTCCTCTCATTCTTGCACATGCACCTCTCCCTTTCCTGTCCATTCCATAACCATAACTCACACATGCATACACATATCCTTCTATTAACTAACTGCACAAAAACCAATGAAACACTTCTTAATTTCGAATGCCCCGTTTGGTAAAGCAGTAGAGAAATGCTTTTACACAAGTTGAAGTAAGCATATGAGATGAGTTTTGTTTCAACTTGTGTGCATCGTGGTGGAAAAGTAGAAAAAAAAAAGCTTTCCCAGACGGGTTGAAAATTTTATTGGTGAGAATTGAGAAATACTTGAATTCTATAAAAACATGTTACATACTGTGTGTATTACTTCATGCCATGATCTTGATAGCTCAATGGAGAATCACTTTGGAAAAGAATGCCAAATCTCACATATGTCTGTATGTGTGTGTAGATTCTTCCTCAAATCCAATGCTTTTACACACCACAACCCTTTTCTTTCTTTCTTTTCCCTCTAATGGCCCCACGGTGCAGGCAACCTCATTAGCAATTTTCTGAATTAATATATGTTGTGTTTTTTAAATGAAAAAAAAGAGAGGAAAACACAGAATAAAAAAAAAAATCTTAGATATGGTATACTTTTAATGTGTCATTCGATTCCCTATTTGGACACGGGATCTGTTTGTTTACTATATTCAAAATGCTGTTCAATTTTCTATATTTTTTAGGATGAAATATTTGTAACAAAAAAAGCAGGAGAATTGATATTTATGTATGTTGGATTGATGTTAAGAAAAAAGGTGGAAGGAAGAGGAGAGGAAGAAGATAAAGAAAGAAACTTCTGAAAGCACAAGTTGACCTGGATGTGGATAGGGACCAAATAAGAAAAAAAAATGCCCCAATTAGTTACTTTTTTTAATCTTTAAAACATAAGGGTGGGTGATTGGTGATTTTTTTTTTGGCGCATCAAGAATATTTGTAGTGATCATAATATTTTGTGCTTTGCAGTGCAAGAATTCGTCACCATTACACTTCCTCCCTTCAATCTTTGAATTGTTTTATGTCTCTATCTTCTTCAACTTCTCAAGATTTGCTTCCTACCATAGAATATAGATGCCACTTTTTTAATCTTCAAACATTCTTTTTAGATATGAAAAACTATTTACATTTATACTTTAAAACACATAATTTGAAGAAGCGTACGGTTCTTGTATATTCCATAACAAGCACTTTATAATTCATATCAATAATTACTGAATAAATAATGATTAAATTGTACATGTTAATTTTACAGTGGTTTCTACTTTCAATTTAAACAATCCCTTGAAGAAAATAAATATTGGTAATCAAATTTATAAAAAAATAGTGATAAGTATATTTTTAAAGTTTGCGGAAGAGGTTATGAATCCATTGAAGGATCAAATCTTTGTACGCAAATATTTTTTTTATTTGTATTTTTTATTAGATTCAATTCTATTCAAGATAATATGGGGGATTAAAATGTATGGACATCTCCCGTCACCATATATGCAAATCCTTGCCCAAGAAGCACATTAATCCAAATAAGCAGGGTCCAAACTCAAACTTAGCTTATGGGTTTTAGCGACAAGCCTTGTCAAAACCAAATTGGACCTAAATTTAGTAATTGGAAACCTATTGGGCTATTCTTAAACAAGCCTTTTTGAGCTTCAATTCAAACTTAGCCACGACCCTCTAAGACATCGACACTCAGTTCCATAAGCTTATGGGTAAAGACAGAAGTCTAGTATACAATGAGTCTAGTGAAAGAAGCTACTCCTTACAACAAAGCTAACTAATGTTGGAATCCCTGTTAAGATATATGCAAACATTTAGTGTCTGGCATTTGAAAAAAAAAATGTCGAGTATACAACCTATGTTTTTTTTTTACCAACATACAACCTATGTACACTAGAGATGAAATTTGAAGTCAGATTTATGCTTTGTTTGGACCAGAGATGAAAATGAAGGGAGAAATGGTAGAGAGAAAATGTTTTCTTTCCTTAGATTGGATTATAATTGGGATACACGACAGAAAACAGGGAAAAAAACCATTTATTGCACAATTACAATGAACACATGCATGGAATGGAAACCGTGTTTTTTTTTTTCCAAATTTGGAAGGGATCCCTCCACTTCATATCAAATCAAGGAATTCTCAATTTCTAATTATAAACCTTTAAAAGCTGCATTATTTAATCCGCAGCGAATCAGCCAACAAGAAACTTTTGTCCTGCTTGCCATCCTACCACTACGTAGTTAACAAGTGCAGGTCTGAGAGTAAAATACAGAAATGTCTCTCTTTTGTTTTCTCCTCCGTTTGTTTGGGAGCCAAGCATGATCCATACAATTTCAGCTGCAGTTTTACACAAGGATTTAAAGGACACAACAATTAACTTAACCCCCTGTCAACCCACATCAGATCCTACCGTGTCTGACATTACGTCAGGAGCAAAATGAGAGAAAAGAATTTTGCCAGCGTATGCCAAAATAGAAAAAGAAGAAAACAGAAACTATACAATGCTTACAAAATTATGGTTTCATGCCATAATTAACCAAAATACTCTCTCTTATGCAAAAAGTGGAGAAGCAGATGGCCGGGGATAAGCAGCATTGGAAGATGCAGCCCCGGCACGATTTCTTGTGGATGGAGGTAAGCCCTTTTGGTGATGACTTGCACTGGTGCTTTGTACACGATGCTCTTTCTTATCAGCACATTTTTCCTTGTCCTTTGGTTCCTGAAGCTGCTCCAATGCTCTCACTACCTCATCCATGCTTGGCCTGAATTTAGGT